>CAJQZN010040537.1:0-19208 GCA_907164685.1 Colias eurytheme
AACCGTTTTACACAAATTACTGACTATTTTGCACAGATCTTCGTTGTTTCGCTCCGGAACGCACTGTAGTTCAACATTATTCTGACGTAGCTGCTGTTCCGATTGACTTATTCTCGACTGTAGATCATCAACAGTATTAATTAAATTCACATTTTGCTTTTCTAATGCTGAGATCTTGCTTTTATATAGTTCCATGTCATTTTTAAACTCTTCGTACGCATTATTAAAGAAGTTCATAGAATCCTTGAGTTGAGATAGTTCCTCCTTAATTGGTTTAAACTCCTTTGTAATAGCAGCCCTTATGTTATCATTTATATTAGACAAAATTTCTTTCAAGTTCATTAATGTTAATATTGTGTTTTAATTATTGCTATTGTTTTAATCGCGTTTCGTTTAACGTAATTTACGAGATTATTTACGTTAAAAAAGAGCGTGTGTGTGCACACGCGTCAGAAGTGAAACTTCTTAGACAAGATTCAAAGATGCCAAAAACGTTGCCTAACTCCATGACGTGATTGCATTGCCATGACGCAACCTTAAAATTTTACTCTCAATGCGCCTAAAGAATTTTCACTACAAAAAGTATGAATCTTGAATACAAAAATATAATGTGTAGGTACTACGAATACTGTGTACTGTATGTACTGAATTCTGTGTACTACGAATGTAATAATACTAAGAAAAATATTAAAAGTATCTTTTTACAAAAGCCTTACATCAGCGTTATTCTTAAGTAAAGGTAAGCCTTGATCTGGTACCATAAAACATTTTTAGAATATCTAAAGAGGCCTCGCTCTATTTATGTTGCCGCGTAAGTTTTCCAAAAGATCGGATAGTTTGATTCATGTTAGTCAGGAGAAAATGATAATATAAATCTTGTAGGTACCTATAGTCGATGATGTTTATTTTATTATTTTTTAGTCAATCTATCTTAAAGTCTATTCCATTAGGTATGTGTTTTTTTTTATTTTTTCAGCTTACATTCAGCCCGAACTATAATTGATAGCACTTACGTACAAAAAATATTTATTCTGGTTTTAGTAGTTAAAAATATATGATCTTATAAAAAAGGGCTTAGAAAAGATAAATAAGTAGGGAAGTTCACTTTTATTACGAAATAAAATTTCCGAATAAAATCTAAAGGCGATAAAAATCCAATAAAAACCGGTCCGAAAGTAGTATTACCTATATGGAACTTACACGCTTGGTTTCAACCATTTGTCCAACGAAATACACTACTACGCTAAAATTAGTCTTACTACATTAAATGTTATCCTAAAGAGTAATTTAAAAGCCATTAGATCCCTACTCAAATTTTATGAGTCATTAGAGAGTCCTCAGTTACATTGCTATAATATAGATTAAATCTTGATTTGCATTCAATTAGAACCAGGTAACTATGCAATGTATTATTATATTATGTAAATAAATATTTAAATTTATTTCTGGTAGTATTTAAAAAAATATTTCGTTTCAGCGAAATAGTGAAATTTATCCTTTTTAAAATGTTATAAATACGGAAGTATATTTATTTATTAGTTTGTATGTATTTCTTTAATAACATCGGAGTTATTTGATATATCTAGTATTACATATATTTGTGGCTAAAGAATTAAATAAATAAAGTAAAAAGGCTTGAGAGAGTGATGTAATATTGTAATAAGCTACTTTTACCGAAGTAAAACTTTTAAAGGATTTTTTTCAAATAAAATATTTTAAATAATTGTTCCCTTAACATACAATAAAACAATAAAATAAAAACATAAAAACTATTTGAAAAGCTTTAAAATGTTTTTATTTGCTGAGCCATCCTTTCGAGGTGAATATTGGCATTGCATATAGGTACGTGCTTTTGAAACACTCCTTTTTTATACAGTTTTATGCATGAAAAATATTATTATTTAATAAAAAAAGAATACATAGGCTTATTTGTATTCCAGATAGGTACATAAGATTTACAATATCCATACTTAATATTATAAATGCGAAAGTAAAGTTAAATATTATAAACTCTGTCTGTCTGTCTGTTACTCAATCACGCCTAAACTACTGAACCAATTTGCATGAAATTTGGTATGGAGATATTTTGATATCCGAGAAAGGACATATGCTACCTTTTATTGCGAAATATGTACCACGGGCGAAGCCGGGGTGGACCACTAGTATATATATATTTTAAGCCATAGCCTACATCTCTCAATTAATACAATACAATCTCAATCTCTCTCATTTCCAAAAATATAAAATATTAAAATTGATAGATGTTTTCAAATAAAAAGATTAAAAACCCGCCACAAAGAACGCTAAAATAATGTCGTTTTCATTAATCCCTAGTAATTTTTTCATCATCAAACGCGAGACCTTATTTTTGCTAATTATTCTGAGAATTCTTCTACTGTTTTATAAATTCACTAGAACAATACTTTGTTCTTATTTTTTTTTAAACATTAATTAACCTTATAAATAATAGTTGTAATAAATTTCAAGATATTACAAATACAAAGTTTTTTCTTTATTTATATTTACAAATTTTACCACACATGTACCACACAGTATGTGTGACAGAAAATACGAATAAAATATAAATTTTCTTCATAACTCCATAAACTATATTCGCCATACAAGTGCTTATGCTTCAGCTTGTTAATTTCCTCCACTCCTACACGACGAGTACAAAACGGTTAAAACCGTTAACTGCAATACTTCACTAAACACATTATCCATAATAAATATCCACTACCACATTAGTAAAGTCGGTAAAAGCTATTCGAGAACACGTGTGAATCACTGATGCACTTAGCTTGAAATATCTTCTGCTAGTAATGATTAGTTGAGAAACGTAGAACATTTTATGGCGGTGTCAAATAGAATGCGAATATCACGTTAGAGAGCTTACTTGATGCCGCGCTATATCACCGAATCACCACCGAATAGTGTGGTACTACGCGATCTCAAACTGTCAAACAGAACGACGTCGGTCTAGTCGACCTTCTTCCAAATGGGCAGCGTTGGGCGAGTAGAGGCTCACGATAGTGTAGTGGACCTAAATGTCTATGATTGGCCGTTGTTATAGATGTTTATTTTTAATCACTGTAATGGCGGCAAACATTGACGATCTGACAAAGCCAATCGGTTGATGTCATGCAAAAGCTCGGAGATTTACATTCACTATAGTACTATTACAAATCAAGTTTGGACACGAACTCTATAAGAATGCATAATTAACTTTTTTGGTCACCCAGGCAGCATGACAATTCAAGTAAATGCATGTCATGCTATCATTACCTGTCTAGGGACCATATTATCACATATTATAGCGCGGCTTCAATTTATCGCTCTGATGCGCGCTAAATCGCGTACTATCTGGCAAAGCCATTATTTGGCTCCTGGAACTCTAGCATATTTCTATGACTCTAATCTTATAGAGGGTGGAATTTATGTAGTAATGCTACGAACGCTGTATTCGCTGTTTTTCTCCGAAATGTGGGTTACAATGTTGAATGTTTTGTTCTTGCTTTGGAACAGTTCTGTGTAATGGCTTGAAGCTACTGAAAGGGTTATTTGGTACTACTCTAATAAGTACAATAAAGAACTCCTTCGTAAGTCAGATGTATCATAATTTGTTATTATTTAATTCATGTGCATGCAATTTTTACCAAAATAAAGTGTCAATTTTCATTGTCGGAAAAATAAAGTAGGAAATTGATTTAAGACATACATAACAACGTGTGTACATGTTGAGAATATTAAATTATTTTCTTTGCGATTACCTACTTGTATATTTTATTTTATTTATTGTCAGAACTTTCTGTTAACAATAGCGTCTATATTTACGTTGATTTGTACCTTCCTGTTTGTACTTACCAAAAACTTTAGATAAACTCTGAGCATTATACAATAATTTTATTCCAAGATAATTTACAGCAGTAACGACAAGGATCAAGGAAACATAGAAGCTATTGTGTTCCACACAAAGGATGCATAAAGTCACAATATTTGCGAGTACTCTCTTTAAATTTAAATTTCAAAAGTATTCAAAACAGTATCACAATCGTACAAAGAATTCTTTATCGCTCGCTTTCAGTAAATTGTTCTTTGAGCGTCTTTGTTAGGATATTCGCACTTTATCTATATTGATCTGTAGAAGATTCTAGTAATATAACCGTATGAAACGCTTATGTTTCTGGAAAATGTACCTACTATACCGTTCGTATAAAGTATAAACAATTATGGCAAGTCTGTGTACACGACTACAAAGAAAATTTCTCCACTTATACAACCAGGGTACTTCATTTTCTTTGAAAAAAAATGAACAAAGATTCAAAAAGGTGTCTGAATTAAGATGTTTCTCGAAGTTTGTCAGCTCTTGTGTGCTACACGTCTTGTGTAATTAAAAAAAAAACTAGCCGTTTACCACGATTTTATCCATGTTTCCTCGACAAAAAAAGGCTTCTGAATTGTGTAGCTTGATATTCATGAAAAACTTACTTACGAAGATTACAAACAAACTCATAGGTCACAAGAAAAGGATCATTTCTTAGATATTACTATGGACAGTAATTTTATAAAAGAACAAGTACTTTCAAACAGCTTTCAATATATTTGCAACGGACGCGACAAACTGACACGAATCACGTAAAACAAAAGTTATTTGAAGAAGAAACGGATATACGTCATATTCCATAGAAATAATTCAATATTGCTCCGAACACACAATGATTTGTTGCAAGCTTTTATGTGAACGTGAAAAACGCATCAGTGAATGGATCCTATTTCTCTGTCATCATCAAAATAGATTTAGTTGAGCGACGCGTAAATATTTTTAGTGTTAACAATCAATCCGAATATAAAATATGGATACCGTCGATAAATATTTACCGTCGCTTAGAATAAATCAAGTTTATAAATGCTATAAATTCTGTTGTAGAATATCGCAACTTGTAAATTGCCTTTTTTGTCATTAAAACTCAACATGTCACTTTATGGATGTTACAGATTATGATCGTTAAATTGGTTTATGTGTTTACGGCAAGTAGAAGGTTAAAATTATGGGTTCTTTGTCGTCTATTGTTCCAAATGTAATTGTTAAGTAAATTATTATATTTCGCATATCATAGTCTCTACTACGTAGTAAAAACTTCCATCGATACCCACGGCGCCTAGGGAAGGCGAAGGAAAAATGATATTTATGTATAATTGACATTCTCTTGTTAATTTTTGCATGCTAATCAATTGGCGATTTGTGCTGAACAATGAATTATGCAACATCTGTAAATCTACCACATTTCTTGCAAAATAAATCATTTCATTTCATTTCATTTCATTTCAAGGAACCCTGCGTTATGACGGATTCCTACCAACTAAATCATACTATGTTCCGTCGAGCAGGTTTAAAGACAGGACCGAAGGTATTGTATAGAAGCTATTATTGCCTCTAACATTGTTGCCTCCAAATGACATCTTTACTAATTATTTTCATAAAAACATCCACATCTTAAAAACATTTTCTACCCAATCAAGTCACCAAACCAGAACTGACGTGAAATCCATTATAAAACCCGTCAGAGCGCGCAATAAATACTTCGCATGATAGAAGCCGAATCCAGCAAGTGCCAGTGAGCCACAGATTTAGAGTGGCAATTGTTTTTGCCTTGGCACCGTGTTCGCCTGATTTATATGACCGCTTTCCAATTAGGCACTTCAAGTGCTTTTATTTATTGCACTCTTTGGTTGTTCTCACGTTTGAGGGTGTTTAGAAGTGACGATGGATCCGATTTAGTATTTAGTTGGGACGTAATTTGGGAAAATTGGTAAAGATTTACAGAAATAGCGTTCAAATTGATTGCATAACGCTGCATCATCGTATCGATGGCTCTGCTGATTTTTATAGTATTAAACGTGTTGAAATATTTTAAATAATATTGTTTTATCTAACACTTGATGCGTTACTATTGTGAAGAAGACTTAAATTAATGTTCATATTAAATGTGTTATCTGTGTGTCTGTATGCAATTTTAATTTCACTATGGCATTACTTATCTTATTGTTGTCTTATCTTAATGTTTTTCATCTGTGATTTCCTATAATTCTTACTAAATATAAACAAAATATACGGTAGAAATCATTTAATCTATGACATCCGATATCGTATCGTGAGGTATAAATAAGTCGTCTCTTAAGTGAAATGTGGTAGCACGTTTTGCTGTAACCGTAACGTATGTGACTTTTAATTTAGATAGAAGTGTCAGGAAGTTGGTTTTGGCTAACAGAGATTAACAGATAAATACTAAAGTTTTTAGTTTTAACGAAAAACTAGTTTGAAACAGACGGATGCTACGATAATTTTTGAAATAACAAGCGTTCTTTGCAACAAACAAATTCAAATTATTGATGAATTCATTCTTTTTGTCATATTATATCTTTATTGCTAGACGAAAGGAAAAAAAAACAAATAAAGAAGCTATACAAAATTACACTAAAAAAGTCGTAAAACAAATAAGTACCTTCTCCTAAACCCTTTAATATTTTTAACGCAAACAAAAACTTTGGCGATCATCTAAATTTATGCCATCCCAAAATAATACCGCAAAGAGGAACTGATATAAAACTAAAGCAATACTACTGGGGTCAAGAAATTCATGAGCCACAGAGCAATATAAATAAGTAAATTAGCCGCGCCATTTGAGGCTCGCTCGAATGACCACAAACTTCCTCTGAGGACACTCTGGGTGCTTATAATGAAAGTTAAGGGTCAACTGTATAATATCCATTGCAAGGGGCTTTGCGTATCGACTGTATGGCGTTTTTCTAGAAGAATATTTTTAAGGTTTGTGTTATGAAGTAAGAATCTCTCTCTGAGGATATATTTATAGTGTAGTTTAGACATACAATGTTACATATCCTGAAATATTTACTCATTGAATACCAACTTATCATTAAATTCAATAAATGTCTTAGCAGTGATAAATTATTTCACTTTAGTGGACTCTTAAGAAAAATATTTACTTAAAAAAATATTTTGTGTTTATTTGCAGAAGCCGCTGGATGCCTAAAGCAGTGAACGTCCTACAGCTGAAAATGATGGAAAATTTTGGCAGTTTTAATAGTGCATTATGATACACAATAGACAATATTATTTAAGCTTGTTAAAACAGTAGTCGTAGTATCGATACGGTACCAAGAAATCTAAATAAATGATTCAATTGTTGCCATTTAAAAGGATGTTTAAATATAAAAAAACAAACATAATTTTTCTAGACTGTAGGACAAGGACATCATCGTTTTTCTGATAATTGATAGATATCAGAATGCAGATATGCATTATTGACTATACTTGATTTTTTTCAATTTCGACACATTTTTCTATACCCACTCCACAGGACAGTCTATGTGAACATACCCATACATTAAATAGTACATGCTGAGTAGTGAGTATAGAAGTTTCCGGCCAACGAAATTAGGGTCAACGGTGGGGAGTTAAAAACTTTCAATTCCCTAATCACCAGTTTATGGACTCGATGTTTTGTGGATTTTAAAAGGGGATAATGAAGAAGTTTTTTAGTGTTAAGATTATGGGAAGTGATCATTGAGTTAATTAACTATTTATTTAGTCAGTGATAAGAAACATAATACTTTAAGCCTGGAAGCATAATACTTAGGTGAACACTACCTTATAATATAATATACAGACAATTTCAACTCTTAAATTTATTTTTTATGTCAATTCAGGATGCCGATTATTTCATTATTTTATAGACATCTCAACAATTTATTTTTATATGGGGACCTGAAGTCCTTCTGGAATAATTATAGAAAAAAATCCCAATTTTTCGTATAAATTTAAATTCATATTTTCTGCTTTATTGCATAGTAGTTGCACTCTTCTGCATATATATTATACATACTATAGTTCACTGTTACATATCGTACCCAGTAAATTAATGTCCATCAGAATAAAAGAAGGAAGAAAATACATTTTCTTACCACGTAATTTAACCTTCATTACCTATGTACGCGAATGCATTATCTACAAAAGCAAAAAACCATAACAAAAAATATGGCAAAGTAAAAGTGGCATAACATTCGTCCATAGCATGCATGGTAATTGCTCAAATATCAACAAACATCTCATCATCTCATGCTATTAACTTTTTTATTCAAATGAAAGCAGCACTATCGCTTAGTTGGCGAGTGAAAAAAGTTTCTCATCCCATAACCCAGTTAATGGCTCTGCCCACCTTGCTTTGGGAGTGGTACAATTCATCAGAATTCGTCAATTTTTATATAATTTATGACTTATTAATACGAGATTTTGTCCACTGTTCGAATGGGAATGAGCCTGATCCACAAGTATGGCCAGAAGCTACCACGTTGGTCAAGTGCGTGCAGATGTGTTTTTCATTCTTTAAAATAACAGTTTCCTCACGTTTTTTTTTCATCGATTCGAACAGTGGTGATGTATGAAAATACATGAATTTATTTACTACACGCTCGCCTGCAGGTCTCGACCTCTCGACATATTATCTATTTGAAATCTGAGTTCTTCACCACTGAAACACTATTAGTTACTAATTAATATTATACCTACATTAAAAAATATTATTTATTACCAAAGATAAGTACATCATTCAGTTAGACATCATCAAATCAATTGAAACATGTAAATTGAAACTCATAGTCCTTCTCTCTGTATTTAGACAATAGCTGCCTATTTCGTCGGTGATTAAACTAATGCGCACATTATAATAATACAGTTCAAATTACATCTAAACTAGGAATAATTATGCTCTATTAAACATAATTTCTACATGGAAATTAAATGAAAATTAACATACAAAACGAATGCCTCGAATTTCCACCGTCCATTTTTTTTTTGTCAGGCCTAATTTAGAGAAAGCCTTTAGGCTTTCTAAAAAAAACAGTTTACTGTTTTTTTACCCTCATAGGAGGCCCGTGTCCCAGTAGTGGGAACGTATAAGGTATGGGCTGATGATGATGATGAAACTGGTTTTAAAGTAACTACCACTGAAAAAAATTAAATATGTATATAAGAGGAAAAAATTCAAATAATCGCAATTTACAAAGAAAAACCAAAGTATTATATCAACAGTTAATACGTCTAAAGCCGGGCACATCAACCCAAAATTATCAAAATCGCTTCCCACTATACCTTGTTCCCAAGTATATAAGCGTAACTAGCTGTTAACTCAGATATACACATTAGTGTACTCTACAGCAGCTAGGGATTAATTAACCTCAAGAAAACAGGAAAAACAATTTTATTCCGACCTTCCGCCTTAAGGACTGAGATTATTTTTTTCCACGAAGATAATGGTTCACTGGAGTTAAGGTCTAAGCTTCAATTATCGGTTTTATATTTCTTTGAAATTGGCTTTTTCTGTGAATTTAATTAAATTAACCTTAAGCACATATTATTAGGATGGTTTTTATAAACAATATAATATCTTTTACTTTTTATCCAAAACTATTTTGTATACACATACATAATATTTTATTAACTATTATTCAATATAGATTCGATTTCATCCGCTTTTGTGGATTTATTTCTCATGTCGTCGTTCGTCGTTCGTCGTTCCAGCCTTTTAGGACGTCCACTGCAGGTCATAGGCCTCCCCCAAAGATTTCAATAACGACCGATCACCAGCGGCCTGACTCCAGCGGCTCCCCGCCACTTTGATCATCTTTGATGGTCTGTCCATCTCGTTGAAGGCCGTCCCACACTGCGACGTCCTGTACGTGGTCGCCATTCCACCTTTTTACCCCAACGGCCATCGGAAACATGTAAAGAATCGCAATATTATGATACATCAATTTCAATAGCTTTTTTACAAAAGAATTCATATTTATAACTTAAATAGGTACTGTACAATTTTTTTAAACCAAGCCAAAACATAGATAAGAAATATCAGCTACGAATCGAAAGCTGCTTCGTTCTTGCGAGCTTCAGATAACAATAAAACAGTTCACTTAAATGAAAGCAAGATGTTCTGCAGCAAAATAAATAATATTCATTTCTTTCTTTTGCCTTATGGTAATGATAGTTGTGCAAAATTAGCGATTATGCAGCCAAGTTTAAAATGTAGCTTAATAGACTAATTATTTCTTAAAAGATCGCAACTTCCTTGACACTGTTCACTTTTATAGCACAGCACTCTAAAAATAGGACATTTTTGTGAACAATACAGTTAATCTTAATGTGATACTGAATATGTCTGTTTCATACGAAAATATACTATTGTATCGGTATAGTTTTAAGGGCTAGAATTGCATAAACTTTCAAACTAATAGCTGACTTTTTACGTAAGATATTGTTTCTGCGTAAAACGCGTCACACACGGTGAAGATACTATAATATTTTATCTTAAGATACTGTTATATTTTATATTACAGTATCTTAACGCATCCGGTATCAGCGTTCGGACCATCATTTATCCTTTTGTTATTGCGTACTAAGACTCCTGTAGAACCGCCATCCTGTTACAAATGACCCACAATGCGCTTTACACAATGCTAAACCAAATTTTCTTATAACGACAAATAGTAGCCTACATCCTTCTCGTAGGTTCTATCCATCAATATTGATTCAAATATAATGAATACGCAATAAAAAGAGACACATGTAGATTTATGAGCATGAACATAATATTTTTAATGAAATATGTGTTACGATTCGTTTGTCTATTTGAATAAATCAATGTTTGAATTTATTTCACTGTACGAGAGCTTTTTTCTTGATCCAGCTATTTTGGATACTACCTAGAATAATAGGATAGGCGATTAGGACAAAACAATTAAAAATGGATCCTTTATATGTACCGAAACATAACATTTTTATCTTTATACTATACAGACAGTTTAAATTTCAATCAAGGGTATAATTTAAAAGCTCACGTAGTTGCTATAAACGTTTTAAAATTCACAAATCGAAATTTTAAACGTTTCGAAGTTAATTATAATTAATCGGGTATTAAAACCATTTTATATCGAGGAATCACACACAATACTCAGCTCGTATCAAAGTACCCTCATTTTATGTATGCGATTTCTGTTATTGACATCTTTGATCAAAAGGTAGTGGTGGCTCAGTGGTGAGGAGCTCGGACTTCAAATCGATCAGTCGGGGGTTCGAGACGCGACCGTGTGGGAAATAAATTGATTTTTTAATATATCTGCACTTGTTGCACATCACCTTTGCTAAACAGTGAAGGAAAACATCGTGAGGGAACTGACACGTCGAAGAATCAAAAGTTCGACGACATGTGACATCTGCCCGCACTTGGCCAGCGTGGTGGATTCCTGTACCCTCATAGGAGGCCCGTGTCCCAGCAGTGGGAACGTATATGGGCTGATGATAATGATGATGATGAAATCTTTGGAATATCCGTCATCACTCCATTAGTTGTATCTGTTAAACGACGGGAAAATCGCAATAATAATGCGCCACCATTTAATTTCGATTATACAGAAATTGGCAATTAATTTGGTAATCTCATTCTGTAAAATACTCAAATAATTTATTATATTGGGTTCACATAAATTGGCCAAATTGTCTTTTTATTCTGGCTTTCGGCCAGCTTATTTACAAATTATATAATTGTAGGTGTTTATCGTTGTATTTTGTTCCAATTATAATGAAGGTTTAATATATTTTGATATGAAATTGTTTCTCAAATATAATTGAATGATAATATTATATGGAAATAAATATATATTTCAGGAGATTATAATAAAAGAGAGATGCTTATTACTGTTCCGAGAAAAAAATGAATAGAGATATAATGTATCGTACAGATATAATTAATAAAGGTCTGAAAATCCATATAGGCTTCTTTTTCAATGAATGAATTTAAAATTTCATCAAGAGAGTCGTATCTACACTCTATATTTGTTATTAATAAGCATATTATAGTCTTATGTTGTTCACATTTTGTTCTTTAGAAAACAAGTACCTAGGATTTGGCGGCCATTAACTTAGAACCATTATTTTACATTTTTGCTTCAATATCTCAAAAATATAATCATTTTTTTTACTCTACAGATATAATATTTCTATACATATTATATCGTCAAACGTGGGAAAATAAAGCTAGTATAAATAATAAAATGATAATAATATATTTTCACAAAAAATATGTTCAGGTTTGTTTATCATCTTGGCCGGTATCCTGTAGGTAGGTATTATGGAAACTGGCCAACTGATAAACATACATACAGTTTAGCTTTGTTTGAGACTAGATGTCGTCTTGTGAATTATTTAGTTATATTTATTAAGAAAATATTATGTCCCATTAAAATTTCATATAAAGTATACAGCGAGTGTAAGAATAAAGAAGATATAATATAATATTATCATTGCAGGAAGAGTGGAATGGACCCAGAAGAAAGCTATTAATTATTGTTACTTGTAAATTTCCTGCAATAAAGGCTTACATTCATTCATTCATTCATAATATTATCATCTAGGTATCTTATCTTCTTACTAATAACATGAAAGTTTGTCAGGATGGATGTATTTTTCTTTTCACGCGAAAATAACTGAAAAAATTGCGATTATTCGTAGTAAAGTAGCTTATATACCAGAATATACATGAGCTATATAAATACTTGCTACGGTTCGTTCGCGAGTGAAACCGCGCGGCACAGCTAGTCTTCTTGAAACACAAACCACCATCTAAAATCAATGTAATTTAACTAACTAGGTATGCTACTTATGGAACCAACTTAACCGGCATATTTAACTAAATCGAACTTGTTACAGTCTTAATTTGTAGCCAACTTAGATGCTTCGATAAAAGAAATAAAATACAAAATTAAAGTTCGCTCCACTTCAAGTTTCACTTGGTAAAAGTAGACGAAGTAGGTAATTGGAGATAATAAGCGTGTTTTTCCTTTTAAATGTTTTATTTAATAAATTCTTGGGAACATTTTTCATTATTGAAATATTTTATTTCAGTTTAAATTTAATTTCGAGAAAAATTTACCTATAGAATTTTAAAGATATTTTATGTTATTTTAACTTTTTATATTATAGATAGTGAATAAGTTTTTGAAATGGTTACAAGGTTACTTGATCGACTAGAACACACATAAAAAATTTCAACTCACAAGGGCAAAAGCAGTTCATCATCTAATAACCTAGTTGAAAAGATCATCTAGGTATATTATGTTATGTAAAATATGTCTGAACCTTATCCCAAATATTTGAAGGCCCACATATTATATTCATACCGCTTAATACATAACTATAGGTAAAGGAATTCAAATTAGAGAATAAATACTTACGAGCATTAATATTATTACGGACATCGTCCGATGATCAAAATCCATACGCATACCAGTACCTACATTGAGTAAAGTAAAAAGAATAAAAGGACCTGCTTCTCTATACCTAATAATTCGTTATTAGTTATGAAAAATCTCGATACAGTAGATAGATAGTTTTAACATTTGCAAGCCGACAACATATTTTAAAACAAAGTCGCTTTTCACCGTGTTTGTGTCTGTGTGCTCTGTGTGATCTTTAAAATTACTGAACAGAATTTGATGGGCTTTTTTAATAGATAGAGTGCTTCAAGACGAAGGATTTAGTATATTATTTGTTAAGTTTTAGACATAGCGAGCGAAGCCACGGGCGGAAAGCTACAGGTTGTATTTTTCGTCACAATTATTTCATGAGTTAAAAACAATAATGTACTCAAACTCAAACATTTATTTATTAATTAGACTTCTTCTAAAAGCACTTTTGAAACGTCATTACATATTTTTAACATTTACCACCGATTCGGAAAGCAGTGTCTACGGAGAAGAACCGGCAAGAAACTCAATAGATGCTCCATAGTTGCTTATTTACTCATTGTCATACTATCGCAAATATAACAAAGCAAAACTAAATAAATAAGGAGCGAATACGTGTCCAAATAAACAATGCGTTCAAAGCATTTCTATAACGATAACAATAGACAGATATCGCGAAGAGCTCTTATCCGCATGTAACGGTTTGATGGCGATGCCGATATTACACGCTCTTACCACAGCTGTGCCATCGAGCTGTTTATAGCATACGATATTATGTCGTATCGTATAGTGATAGAGAACGATTGTAATACGATTTCAAATAAAACTGATTACAAAGTGAAAACATTTTGTTGAATGCTCTAAATATGTCTTTTTAAATAACGGTAAAATAAAGGTACCAATAAAGTTACACTTACGCTTCATTTTTATTATTTAGTATTTAACTTTGCACATGTATTTTCTGATACATCGAAATTGTATTGTAAAAATTGCACAGTATTTACTGCTACTATGTTACTGATTCCTTCGACAATTTTCGTAGCAGTTGTAGAGAAGACTTCTAAAATATCTAATTTCTACTCTCTACAAATTAATAAACAGCATTTAATGCTTTTGTTTTTATTGTACTAAAAAGAGAAGCATGGAGCAGAGAGAGAGCACAGGTACGTAGATTAGTGGAAATATTAAATTAATTTTAATCATAATCAATTTAAAATTAGTTGGCGTCGTTATTATTGAACATTATTTAACGAAAATTATTTGACTAAGATCCTATACATAATTCACTGTAGACATAATCATTTAGAATATTAATATTCTCTTTAGGATTTAACTGTACATTCAGTGAGATAATTCTTGTTAAATATTGAAATTGTACCCCAATATTCATTATATTACAAAGAAGAAATATCGTATTATTTGTTTGTCACAATTTACATAAAAACTACTTAACCGATTTCAAAAATCTTTCACCACCATTATTCCTTAAAACGGCATTATTCCTGAGTAACGTAGTCTATTTATTTTTTGTTTAAATGTGTGTTGGATTTAACGTTTTTCTTTCTTCTATTTAATTTGTTTTCATCCCATGTCCACCTATGGGTGGAACGTAGACGTGGATACGTAGAAATTATAAATGTAAAGTACTCTTTTTTCTCACGATATTCCAGTCGTGTCAGTCGTGTCGTAGGGTGTAAATGAGAGTACGGCAGTTCAACCGCGTTGTATTCGAGTTAAGTTCTAGTAAAAGCAACGTTGCTACAATCGTGATTACTGCGTTGTGTCGCTTTCGGCTCTTACAGCTTTGTACATTGAAATGAAAGAATTTATGGCGTATTGAGCAGGTGTTTCTTACTTGATTATTCGCTATTTGGTTATGTAGGGAAAGCGAATAACAAATGTATTCATGTCCCTACCAACAAGTTGAAATCATATTTCAAATTAATCGGTTTAGTTGTTTATGTGAGGAAAAGCAACTTATATTTTCACTAAGTATTATATATTTTAATGTATATTAGCTGACCCGGCAAACGTTGTTCTGCCGTACTCTTATCACTCAGGGGTATGAAAAATAGAAGTTGGCCAATTCTCAGACCTAACCGGTATGCACACAAAATATCGTGTGAATCGGTGCAGCCGTTTCGTAGGAGCATGCTAACTAACATTGTGAAACGAGAATTCTATATTATACAGATTTAATGGATTTAAAATTCACAATTTGAAATTGATGATAACATGTTAAGTTACTAAATTGTAAATGCTCTAGGCTGACTTAAGTCTTCACCGTCTTCGTTAGTTTTATTAAACTTGTTGTAAAAGCTCGAAATACTACACAATTGCTGTCTTAACTTCTAACAACAGCCGGGAAAGGCTTTTTACTTGTTTTTGAGAGTAAAATACAAACTTAGCTTAGCTCTTAATGTAGGTGACTTAAATATATCCATTACTTTAAGGTGGTACTATGATCACAGGATATTTTTAGAGATGGAGTTAAAATTTAATACAGTAATAATAGAGTAATAACAAATAATAAAGGGTCTGATATTGACTATTAACTATAATTATTAAAGATGTCAAATTCAAATTCAAATTCATTTATTTGCCAAAATACATGGTAGGCATACAGAGATGATAAAAATTCAGTTTTCCAGCATGTTCAGCTGTTATTAACAGCATGCAAATTATTTATACAAAAAAAATTGATTAATTAATTTTAATTTATGTCACAAACTTAGTTTCTCTAGTAGAGTAATCGTCTCTTTAGTTAAATAAATCTATTGTCTACTAGTGGTCCGCCCCGGCTTCGCCCGTGGTACATGTTTATGTTCTTTTTATTTTTTTAATATAATCCTCGTACTTCAAGGATTCTATTAAAAAAATAATTATCGAAATCGGTTCAGCCGTTCACACGTGATGCCGTGACAACGCGAAACGGGTTTAATTTTTGTTTATATGGATAGAAGTGATAAAGTAAATCTGAAATATTCATGTTTTTACTTCTTACCATATTCGTAACACTAGTGAAATGCATTTAGACATAACGATAGCCAATTAAGGATAAAATGATATATGATAATATAATACGAAATCTAGAACATAAATATTATAACAATTCTAATCAATCAACATTCGACCAAATTCATCAAAAAAGTTCCTTCTAACGCAAAAAGAGCAATTTGTATCCCATACTAAACAGACCCAAATATACTACAACCTCCATCAATTCAAACATCTTGAAAACGTCCCGCAGATTAGTTAAGATCAAAGGTCGAAACTTATCTCATTACTCGCTAATCTCTAGCGGTCAGACCGGACCACAACTTGTAAATATCATGTATATGTTGGTATATAATAATATGTGTTATG
This sequence comes from Colias eurytheme, assembly GCA_907164685.1. Classification (NCBI taxonomy): domain Eukaryota; kingdom Metazoa; phylum Arthropoda; class Insecta; order Lepidoptera; family Pieridae; genus Colias; species Colias eurytheme. The sequence goes on from CAJQZN010040537.1 coordinate 16,681, forward strand.
TCATAGAGATAGGTGTTATTATTGGATACTTCCCTTGCGGCTTTGGATAAGTTTTGTGAGGGTACGTCCTTTATGAGGAATTAAAACAGGAAGCTAAACAGACGTTTTATTGGATAATGAGGGGGAATAGGGTAGTGAACGTATGAAAAAAAATCATTGGTTGAAGTGTTATGTGTTTCTTTACGACAATTGCGTCCTTCATAAATTCATTTTATCTACTAAATAAATTGACGCTCTTTTTTGATGATTCTGTAGGTGCTGAGCTGACGCAGGATTTTCGGTCGCGTCGCACATTCACATAGCGTCGCCCCCCAGTTGTTCCGTAACTCGCGCCACCGACCTACATCTTGTAGTTAGTTAATTAAAGTAATGTATTTTTGTGTAATTTAGAATAATATATAATCAAACTCAAACAAACTCAAACATTCATTTATTCAATTAGACTACTATTTAGTAGCACTTTCGAATCGTCATTACATAGTATTTTTAACATTTACCACCGATTCGGAAAGCAGTATCTATGGAGAAGAATCGGCAAGAAACTCCATAGTTGCTTTTCCATTGACTGCATTCTTTATTTTCATCTCCCTACACACAGCTACACTAAAATTCTATAACAAAATGTTACGTATTCCTTAAAGATTAACCATACAGATTACGTGGCTAAGTACCTATTAAAAAAATGTGTGCGTGTACTAGTGTACACACGTAAGAAGTGAAACTTCTTTATGACCTTATTTTTCAAAAAATAATTTACTATATGCAACTTTACAGAAATACATTCGAATCACGCGTGGTAGGGATAAGAAAAAGATGGCGCGTAACGGAAAAATGTCCCCAACACCGATAAAGAAGTTTCACTTCAAAAATACATAATATTTAAATGTATGCTAGCCTGCGTGTCATTGGTATCATCAATGTAAACGAGCAAAAACGAGTAAAACCGCGATTACCGTTCGTGCAATATGATTCAAATGCATTTTTAATGTTTTTTTGTAACTAGTGCTTATTTTATTTAAGCTTCTTTTTCGTTATTGCACGTGTATCTGTCTGCTTACTATCTTTGCTTAAATATTCAAAACTGTGCAACGGATTTTGATACGAGCTTTTTATTTGATAGAGCGATTCAAGAGGAAGGTTTATAAAATAATATAAATAATATGCATAATTTTAGTATGAGAGATGATGAGTAGTGATAGAGTTAGGTAATTGGTGATATTTATAAAAATAATTAAGATAAAAGCAAAAAGAATGGAGTTAAAATTAAATTACACTAGGTAATGCTATCCTTAATTCCTGAGAAATTGTTTGTTTAAATTACACATTAAAGATCACTGCTTAAATGAAACGACCCTTGAAGTATCGTTCATAGTAAAGAGTTTTCACTTGTATTGATATACACTAATACACCTGCAAATGTGACAAAACACTCCTCCAAAATAAATTGTCGGCTCCACAAGTTCGCAGCCATGTCCCATTACCTAAGATCTTACAAGTTATCTCATTACTGGGCAATCCCTCCTGCGGTCAGCTGGTCTAATAAATGGAGATTATGGTGTTCCATAGTAGTAGAGTATAAAGAGAACTGTAGGGTAGTTGCTTACTATGCATTGTCTCGGTTTGTCCTTTGTTTTATTGTTTTGAGCTGTTTTTATGAGGCTAGAGAATATGATGAAGTTGCTATGCTAGAAGGATTGAAATAAATAAGGATTAAAAAAATTTACAAGACGAAAAGTATAATATACTAATAAGTATTATTAATTGCTTCTTTATTAGAATTAGAATACAAGTGAATAATGCCTTCTCCAATTTTTTGGAAAAAACATTTTCCTCGTGCTTTACCTAATATTATAAATAATACAATATATTATAGGTATAAGGGCGCGGGCACACGATGCGTTGCGGCGCCGCACCGCAAAGATTTCACCGTGTCAGTGGGTACACGAGCGGTGCGGCGCCGTAACGTTTTTATATCGCAGCGGCGTCGTAGCAGCGTTGCACAGCGTGTCTTTCCTTGTGACGCAAAACAACTGAGCGGTGCCGCTCCGACGTCGCACCGCATTCACCCCTCCCCGCCTCGTCTTGGTGGTTACAAGTCCGGTGCGGCGCCGGAGCGCATCGTGTGACATGCCACAGATATTTCTATGTAAGACGACGCAGCGACACCGCTCCGGCGCCGCACCGCCGCCGCAACGCATCGTGTGCCCCCGCTCTAACAGTATAATTATATAACGTGGGTGACGTAAATTATCAATAGAGAATATAGAAGTACTTTATCTCTGGTTTTATCAATCAGACCCATTGTAGCTATTGAATGTGAATCCATACAATATCAAATAAATAAAATATTTCAATATTATTATCTACATATCTACGGGTAAGGTAAAGTAAGAAAAAATTACACGTTGAAAGCAGAGAATTTATTTCAAAATGAATCTTTTTATTTTATTAATTTATATAAAAAAATAAAATTAGTTTTTTAACTCAAATCATAGTAACAAATACGCTGTTAATCCATCAAAATTATA
>CAJQZN010040537.1:19608-45830 GCA_907164685.1 Colias eurytheme
GAGCGTGTCATAAAGAGGTGTAAATCGTAACTATAAAATAGGGCTGCGACTACAGATTGTCGATTATCGAATTTCAATCACGTATGCTCATTATTTACGCCATGCTCAGCGACTCGAGACAAGATAGTCAGGTGTCTTTGATCCCCGTGCAGTCGTTTGACGTGATACAAATTGTTTATTTTGCACGCTCTGTGAATATTTATGACGATTAAATTGAATTTTCGTGAAATGTGGCACTGGAGCAACCGTGTGGTGGTTTAAATATAGAAATGTTTGCGGATAAAATAAGGAAGATATATTTAGAATATAAGTCATCATAGTCTAGTGTAACCCATTTTTAATGCCAAAAAATAAATGAGTCACTCCATCTATCTTAAAAAACGTGGTTTATATTAACAACTTAAAATAGTTTTTAAATATTTAATAATGTTATCTCAAACCATAAACAAGAAAAAAACGTGTAAGATGCAGCCTCACACACACCCGTACAAACTTACTGCCCATATGCAAATGAAAGATCGCACAATCCTTTTACATATTAATTAAAAATATGATTCCCCTCCTTAAGAATTTATCGACACGGGCACGTCACTAATGTACAAGCAAAGCTCATTCAGTTCGCGTACAGCTTTCCTATCTTGATTGCTCACTCATGCATCGCTACAAAATTCTACCTATCTTATAAGATAGGTACATGAACAAAAAATTACTATCGTCTCAACTATCGACACAGGCACCTCACTAAAGTATAAACAGTTCGCGTATAGCTTTCCTATCTTGATTGCACACTCATGCATCGCTTCAAAATCCATCCTATCCCATAAGATATATGAATAAAAAAAAAACCATCTTCTCAACTATCGACACAGACACATCACTAAAGTACAAGCAAAACTCAAATAGTTCGCGTATAGCTTTCCTATCTTGATTGAACACTCATGCATCCCTACAAAAATCTATATCTTATAAGATAGGTATATGAATAAAAAAATTACCATCCTCTCAACTATCGACACAGGCACATCACTAAAGTACAAGCAAAGCTCAAACAGTTCGCGTACAGCTTTCCTATCTTGATTGCACACTCATGCATCGCTACAAAATAACAGTTATGCTTCAATTGCTAGCACATGTGAACTGGGAACGGATTTATAATAAATCTATTGTTCCTTTGCATAATAGAGAGGAGATGGGACAAATCGGAGGAATAATATTGTCTAGTGTAGGTGTATACAGTAGTAACGTATGACGACTTAATTCTATCGACTACATTTGTATTGTCTTACCTACCTACACTTATGAATATTGTATGTATTTATTGATCTTTAATAGAACGTACAGAAAATCGACGTATTTATCTTCTTCAAGAGGACCTATAGTCTATCGACATGTGCAAAAGTCTCTATATTATGTAGTGATTCAAAACTTGACAACTTATATACATGCCTTCTCGTACACTGAAATTAATGTTAAGTCACAGATTAGATACTAGTTAAGGGGAGACGATACACTGTGACACTTATTTCTTCGCCTATTAAATAATAATTAATAATGCCTCACTAATAAAATATTCTTAAGTCTTGCAGCTGTTAGCAAGCATCACACCAAGAAAACAATATGAATCTCAATTCAATAATAAATAAATTTATAGTTCCGAAACCGATTACAATCATTGTAATCAACAACGCACTCATTTATAGTTGAGGTATTTCCTCTTTGTTTTATTGTTATTTATTGTTAGATTAATCTAAAAGTCCGAGGTTCGATCCCTAGTCTAGACAAGATAAAAAATGCTGGATTGGCAGTTGGCACAGAAGGGTGAAAAACGATGCATTTATCTACACAATATAGGACCTCACTTTTTTATATATAATGTTTTTATTTTTCTTTAAGAAAATATTCCATATAAATAGCCAAATAAAAACAAACCATAAATTAACTTTCAAATAAAAACAAACCATAAATTAACTTTCAAACAGAAAGGACATTCATTGAAATTAAATACGTTTTTATTTAATTTCGTTTCGTCATTGAAATCTTATTCGACAATAATCCACATTAAATAGATTCTTGGGTCTTTAGAAAATAACTCGGTATTCAAAGCGAAATTACTTTTCCCTATATTAAGACGGTAGGCAATGAGAATTGCGCATTTAAATATAATGTTTTGTGTAGCGTTTGCTAATTTGTGAATATGGAAATTAAGTATATTATAAATATTTAACTAGCTTTGTATCTTGACCTGGAACAGTAGGTATAGTTTTGGTGTAGTATAGGTGCAGATCTAGACATGAATCTATTTCTATGTCTGGTTTCACCCTAATCCCGTTATCAGTTCGTGTGTAAAAAGTTTCAAACTTTAACCTTTTTGTAATAGTTTGCCATAGTAGGGTCTGGTAGATATTTTGTTAGATACTTCATATTTAATTATAAATATATACCTAATATTATAAATAATAGATATTATCAATTGTTATAATATTTAAAAAGCAGTTGTAACACCGTAAATTATTTTGAATACATAAATTGAAATCTTTAACATTATTTTAAGACCTTTTCTTGCCTCTATTAACGAATGTTAATCGTTTTAAAAGTTATTAATTAAAAATATATTGAAGTCAATTTTATTGATTTTTCTTTGTCTATTATATTTACTAAAAACTAGCTTTCCGCCCACGGCTTCACCCGCGTTTTCAAAGAAAAACCTGCGTATCTCCCGTTCCCGTGGGATTTCCGGGATAAAACCAAGCCTATGTGTTAATCCAAGTTGTATATGTGTGCTAAATTTCAGTGAAAACCATACATACATACATACATACATAATTACAAACCTTTTCTCTTTATAATATTAGTATAGATAGAAAATATCTTCTGTCTCTATCACATCAAGTTATTTGGTAATACCTATAATCGAATTTAATCGCATCGATTAAAAGCTATCGATACACAAGGGAGGAGTAAAGACCCTTGAAGTATCAAAGATAGAAAGATGCCATTCCAAGCCACTATTTATTGCGGTCAACCCCAAGGGTCCTAACTTTATGGACCTAAAGCACCTAAAGTTCTAAAAATAAACCCTTTTTAAATTTATGGCCATATGTTTCTTTATTTAATTGTTAAATAAATTAAACTATAAGAATATTTATAACGTTTAGTCCAGAAGTTATTGTAATAAAAAGTGTAGAAGTAGTAAGTTAGTAGCTTTTTTGACGTGACAACGTCTTATAATTCGATAGAGCCGGCTGCACGCACGAAAAAACATGACTCATGCGGCGTTACCTCGCTCTGAGGCGTTCCATGTAAGGCTTGAAGTGCAAGCGAGAGCGCGGAACGAGCGACAAAGAAGCACAATCGGACGTTGTCACGTTCAACTATTTACTATCGTCAGTAAACCGACTTTACAGACAACCAATTTTTTTTTACTTCGACATTTTAAAATTATGCATTACTTACATACCTACCTATTATAAGGCTTGATATATTGTCTTTACATTTAAAATTACTTACCTTTTTAAATATTAGAGTTAGGTATTCATTTTCTATGTTTATGTTTATAGCTTCCAAAACATCTCAGTTTTTTTATGAATTATATAAATTATTTGGTTTCGTCACTACCTACATAATATTATAGAACAAAAATGCAGTTGCTGTCTGTCCGTAGCGATGTATGCTAGTCATTCAAGATAATAAGAGACTTGGTAGAACTCAAGGTTTTACAACAAGACAAGGTTTTAGTCAAATCGGGCAAAGCCACAGATGGTAAAATTAAAAAGAATTTTTAACTTCATAAAGATTTCAGAACATTAAAAATATCTTATCTTTTCTTAATAATTAATATATATTATACATATATAAATCTCGTGTCACAATGTTTGTCCTCAATGGACTCCTAAACCACTTAACCGATTATAATAAAATTCGCACACCATGTGCAGTTCGATCCAACTTGAAAGATAGGATAGTTTAAACATGTAGGTACCACGGGCGAAGCCGGGGCGGACCGCTAGTATAATATTAAAATTCATTTAGATATCGCATAATTAAATCCCTCAAAATCCTGAACACATTGTAACCTCAGCCGTAAATTAATCGCTAAAAAGCGCCACTTTTTACACTTTTACCGTCCGCCCGTTAATTCCCGTCTCGAAGATGCAAATGTCCCTAAAGCTCATTAAGCCGATCTAATAAATTTCATCCCGTTTGCTGGAGAATTACAAATGTTCTCATTATTGTTTAGATTGGCTGATACGTTATCACGACGTGGTGGGAATTGAAAGGCTAAGCGGGTTGATATAATCGTTGTTTTTACGGGTGAGTTGGTGCGTTTAAAACCTTGTTTATGCTTTGTCTGTGTCGATACGTCTTTATATAATACTAGCTGCGATCCGCGGTTTCTCTCGCGTGGCTCCGTTCCTGTTGATCGTGATGATATAGCCTATACTCCTATAGCCTTTAATAAGCCTAAGCCTAAAATAATTTTTCAAATCGGACCAGTAGTTCTTGAGATTAGCGCGTTCAAACAAACAAACAAACTCTTCAGCTTTATAAGATTAAGGTAGGAATTTTTGATACACTTGTAGTCACTGATAATATGTTCATGGATTTATGTAAGTTTAATATTATGACTTCTGCAACAATTTTATCATAAGAAGTATTGGTATAATAAACACCCTTCTTGCTACTTATAATAGTTAATACCCATTGGTACAATAACTTTCCCCACATTCGTTGCAAAGAAATAAAATACAACGTAGATACTTGTCTAATAAAACAGACGTTACTTGATAGTTATAACAATTAACATTTTTTATTCATTCTTATTTTTTGTACTTTCAACATTACATACAGATCTTATTAAAAAAAACTTAAAATCTATGATTTAATCTTACTGCAATGGGACTTTACCTCCTACAGGAACATGGTTTACTCCACCAATACTGGATCTAAGTCTGACTAAGCCACACTCAATCGAAGTTGTTACTAACAAGTGTCTACTCGACTTGAATCGAAGTCTATTGTTAGACTATTTTGCATTTGTATTTGAGAAACGTTCTTGTTATGATGATTTGAGAGTTCAAATAGTGATGTATGATGTTGGGATTTGATTTTATTCATACGCACACCTTGCTCATTAGGAAATAAAATAATATAATGCATACTATTTCTAATTACTTACCTATACCTACACTCCAAAAAAGTGGACATTCTCTGATATTTACTAATAGGTATTTTGCAACCACATTTATTTATTTATAACAGTGTTTCGTGATATCTTAATCCGGTAAATCCAACTAATATAATATTCAAGTTAAATAAAGTTTATGAAAATGTATGTAGGTATTTATTACTCTTCATGTGAAATCCACTGAACGGATTTCGATAATACTAAGCATGAAAATAAAATAGACCAGGATTACACCTAGGCTATTGAAAAACTTGTTTTTGCTCAGGAATAGTAGGATCAATATTTATATAATATTTTTTTTACTTTTTATACCTATACTAGTTGCGCTCCGCGGTTTCACCCGCGTGGCTCCTGACGGTCTTAGCGTGATGATATAATTATAGCCTATAGCCTTCCTCGATAAATGGGCTTTCTAACACCTCGGAGAAGAATTTTTCAAATCGGACCAGTAATTCCTGAGATGAGCGCGTTCAAAGCAAACAAACTCTACAGCTTTATAATATTAGTATAGATTAGAAAAAAATAAACTAGTAGCATATTCTAGATCTCAGTTAAAATAACACCTCATATTACAACGCATTAATATTTCACCCATCTCGTTTGCAGTTTCTCAGTTATTACTGAGTCGCATAAAACCGCATTAAATTGTCAAACTTCCGAGTGTTGATCACGACCCTCAGTTTACAAGTTACCAACTCAGCTGACCTACAAAATATGTTCGCGTATAACTAGTATTTTACTAGTTGGTGATAAAAATATCTTAAGATAAAGAAGTATGATTCTACTATCGAAAAGATTTATGTTTACTTAGTAAATGTTACATTCATCGTTGTGTACTACAGTGTATATCTTTTAGTTTTACTATAAAAATGATGAATTTAATTATGAATAAAGTAAAATGAATATCAAGTCTTCGCTGTAATTCCCTGAAAACAAAAATGTATACCTAAACAAGGAAATGGACTCCGATTTCATTTTTAATTGACTACCTACAATAAAGAGACAAAATATACGCGATAGAGACTAGATACTAATATTTATCTATAGTTTCATTTTGTAGTATTTATATACAAAATAGCTATCGTAAAGTTTAAAAAAAATCGTAAGAACCTCAAAAACAAGTCCCATAAGAAAACTTACATCCCTCTCCCTTACATCCCTTTATTCACAATTTACCACAAACCATACATACACAATCTACCCCTTTAATATTATATAAATTAGATCGCCCCCTTAGTAAGAAGATCCCAGAGGTCCTTTCGCTCCCCGGGAGTAATAAAAGTTAGGAAGTAATAAATACGATATTATGTCGCTCAAAAGTACCTAACGAGAGGACGATTAATAATTTTGTAATGCACTTTCTCCATTTTTTTTTTTGGTACACAGTAGATTATAGTTGAATTACTTTTAGATTAATTTACTATTAATAATATTATTTGGTATAAGTTATGCTACAGCTATAAGCCTATAAATTCATGTACATAAAAGTTGAAAGGCCATAATGTCACGATTTATAATGTAGGTATATATAGCTTTCCCGAGCTTTCATTTGTTCTTCATTGTTACAAGAATATTCAGAAAGTAAAATAATTAATTTTTAGGTAGGTACATCGATCGACAGTTTAACAGTTTATGAATTTTAGTTTTATGCAATATAAAATTTATTTTCTAAATTAATATGTTTTTACTAAAAACTTGACTATAAAGTTTCATAATACTTCCAGTTTTATTGCAAAAACAAAAGTTTATCTTCACATGTATTTTATTTTTAAACAAACCCGATTAAAACCGAGCAATTTCTCTTGAACACAAACTAATACTAGTTCACTATCAGATTGGGTAAGAATTAAGTTTAATGCTCTTAAGACACCACGTATCTTTAAGCCATAGCTTTAGAGGAAATTTATAGGTGCTGTTTATTTAATACAGATTTATTTCAGCTATGGTTGAGTACGGAAATAATGTTATTAAGCATCTTTTAGAGTACCTAGTATTGAAAGTGACAAATTTTGAAACTGTCTGAGTCGATTTAAAACTGTATTATTAATCCTATCTGTATTGATAGTTGTATTATGTAGGAAATGTAAATTGCAAATGAAATTTAAAAGGTACAATGAAATTATTTTATTCGTAAGAAATTGAAACTGAAAAAGAACAAAGGCAAAAAAGACAAAAAAGAACAGGTAGGCAGATTACAATCTACAAATTCTGTCGAAAATATCTTTATGTAGGTATATAATTTTCATACCTAACTACTTCAAACTAAATGATTTTAGTTACATGAAAAGTGATAAAGATTATAATTAAAAGTGGTAACTAAGACAAGTAGAGTCATTAAAAAGTAGTTTTATACACTTGGCTTCGTTTGTTTGGCAACGAAACTTTTACAATTACCCCTATTAGCCTGTCTAATATCAAGTTCTGTTTTCGTAAAAAATGTATGCTCTTATAATAATTATTATATTTATCGCTAATGTATAATCCACCTTGAAGCAAATTTTTTCGAAATCGGTTTAGTCGTTTCTTACGAAAAAGTGCAAATACATGCATGTACACAGGTAGGCAGATAACCATTAATATTAGCTGCACTTTTGAGAAATTCAATGTTAATGCTAACTTTTTCATCTCATTTAACATTAATAATTTAGATACTTACGTCTGTGAATGGTTGTATCATAAAGAAAATAAGAAATAATATTGGCCTTTCCCGTTTTTGCTCAGTCTTTCAAGGCCAATTAATCTACTATGTTGATGAAAATTAACAAGGCTCATCAGATGTAGGTATGGGTATTTTTGATGTAAGTACATATGGCATATCCTTTTTATATAAGTAACAATTTTTATTACAAACTAGCTTCCCGCAAACGGATTCGCCCGCATAATAAAAGTAAGCCATGGTATTTCCGGAGTAGGTAAGACCTTTCTGGAGTCGTGCTATATCTGTAGCAAATTTCATTCAAATCGGTTTAGTGATTGAGGCTTGAAGTAGAGACAAATAAACAGACAGTCTGATAGACTTACAGTTTCGCATTTATAATATTATATCAAGTAGGTGGGATTAGATAGCTTTTACTAAGTACAATCCATAATGCGGCTTGTAGGTTGATCTCGAAATTTCTAGCATTTCACGAAGAAAATGAAAACTGATTTAAATACATTAAAATACAATTTCTGCGAAGCTAAAAATATCCTCCCAGATAATTTCGGTTTATCACGAATGTTTATTGTTGTTCTGAAATACATTTATTAAATGTTTAATATTATCTTCTCTTGATAATTAAGCCTTTACCTCACAAAGTAATGCGGGCCTTTAAATGCTCTTTCTCACAAATAATAACTTGCTAGTAACGTGCCCTTGCTTTACTTGCTATTTTTCTCTCTGATTAATTATAAAATATTAATAGTACTAATAAGTTCAGTATTTGTTGATATAATCATAAGTTTAAGTTCCTTTAGTAAAATAATCATAATAATACTAGCGGTCCGCCCCGGCTTCGCCCGTGGTACATAATTACGTTTTCTCTACATAAGAACCATCCTCGTACTTCAAGGAATATAATAAAAAAAGAATTATCGAAATCGGTTCAGCCGTTCTCGAGTTATGCGCTTACCAACACATTTTGCGATTCATTTTTATATTACCTATAAGATTATCATTTCTGATTATTACATCGCTTTAGTACCTACTAATTTGTGTGTAGGAATTAAAATCAACTCATATAGCTATTACTAACTTACTCGGCACACGTTGTTTGTCATCTATTTTACCTATGTTTTAAGTGATCATTAAGACCTTGTTCTAAGAGAAACCCACTAATTGAAATAAAATCGGTCAAGTCGTTTCGGACTATGGTTTGATAACATGGATTACTTGGATTTCTAACTTTTAGGATAATATGTAGATGTTAGGCTATTTCTTAAAAGATCCTCAATTATTTAATCGAATTGAAATAATGTGACACTATGATTATAATATTCTAGCTTTCCGCCCACGGCTTCGCCCGCGTTTTCAAAGAAAAACCTGCATATCTCCCGTTCCCGTGGGATTTCCGGGATATAACCTAGCCTATGTGTTAATCCAAGTTACCTTCTATATGTGTGCTAAATTTCATTGAAATCGGTCCAGTAGTTTATGCGTGAAAACCATACATACATACATAATTACAAACCTTTCCTCTTTATAATATTAGTATAGATAAGTGTATAGGTAGGTATTATAGGATGGAGTCACACAAATAAAACCAATTTGAAAAATGTACACATTTATTTGATACAAAAACGCTTTGTCAAAATATCTTATACAACATATTATTAAAACATTTAAAACGTTAAATACACTAAAAGACGAAATTACACAATTGCTTTTTAGATAGACAAAACACATTTACTTGCTTACTTCTACTTAAAGTTAAAAAAAAGGAATGCTAAAATTATCTAAGTCTTTCTGTAATCTGTTTATGGGTAAATTCGGTTCTATTTTTTCCAATATTTTTTATTTTTTATTTTATGTCGACATAAAACAAAATAGACGTTGATAATAAAATGTTATTTATTTTCTATACTCAATACATTTATTACATTTTTTATTTTCCTTATTCATTGAAAACAAAAAGCTTAAATATCATAGAAATTCAATGCCGAATCTGTTTGAATTTTATCTCATAAAATAATAGTCTTTGAAATACATTTTATTCACATTTTATTCCAGCATCTGATTATTTCTTAAGCAGAATTGTTTAATAAACGCTTGAATTCTTTACAAATAAGTTACAATATTTTAATATTATAATCAATTTCAATAAACAAATAAATAAATTTGTCTCAATTAAAATAATTAGAGACCCCTTTTTATGTACTCTTCATCTGTTATAATAAAACATTTTACAATAATTTTTGTCAATCATAGAAATATTTTGACTAGATCAATTCATAAGCTCAATTAAAATACACTAATTACATTAAACATTCACTTTTACTTACAAATAGATATTTAATCCTGTTTCAGTAAATATTATCTACTATTTAAAACAAAAAACCTTAGAAATCACTGCATCGTGATTGATAATACTTATTTTGAAAATGTTTAAACCATAAATTGAGATTTGAGTATTTGACTAGACAATTGGTGAATAATAATGTAATTTAACTATATAAAATTCTTACGCATTGGTTTAAAATATAATATTCTATGTAATAACCATTAATATTTACAAGATGGGGCACTATATTACAATACTGTTATTCATATTACCCTAGAATAATCACTTAATTAACATAACATCTATTGGAGAACCTATTTCTATTAATGAAATAGTTAAATTAATTTTGTCATAAATAATTGAATTTATATTCTGTTGATTAGCGTATTTCACAATCGTTATATACATTTGTTAGATTAAAAGTCTATACCTCATTCATAGTGACTAGAATATTGGCAATATAACCTAAGTGTTGAAAAAAATAAAAGACACACTCAAGACTAGAATGCTTGTAAGGGAAACTCGTTTAGCAGAATTAATGTCGTGAAATCTAAAGGTTTTCATTTCATTCTGTATTGGTATCACTGGGTCTACAATGAATGGTGGGCTCTCTGTGGTAGTCATAGTTTCTTTAGGACAAGGCAAAGTTTCCGCTGGGATCTTTAGAACGTTCCTCTTAACCCCCTTCTTTCCTTCGCTGCTATCGTTCTCATCAAGTTTCCTATCTGTAATGTTAAATTTGTCCACCACTTCAACAGTGGCGCTGGTGTGCAATATTTCCAAACTGTAGTTGATCTTGGTATCATCAGACATCTTGTTGTAAGCTGAACTAACTATTGGCGTATCCATTTTGCATGTGACTCCGTCAAGGGAGTCCTTGGTGCTTTGACTTTTCGTCTCGTTACGTAATGAATGCATCCATTTCAGCCTGCAGTCACAAACGAAGTTGTTCTCTGTAAGCAGAATTAAAAACTAATTAACATACATCAACGGTAAAACTGAACTCGTTTTACCGAGAAAACATTCCAAATCTAAGTTATGATTTCGATCGTATGGTAGAATAATACCTATACATAAACGCGAACGATTTCATGAGCGATATCAAGATGGAAGATACATATATAAAATATTGGATTTCTAACTTCTCTCAAACAATATTATGGCCCACAATTTTTCAGGAAAGTTTTTCTTGGCGTCCTTTATCATGTAGCGCATGACAAATGTTCAGGAGACAATTCTGAAGTAACTTTAGCCGGCCCTGGGAGTAAAAGTTTTGTTAACATTTTATGACAATTCTTGTTAAACGGTGACGTAAATATTTTCTTTGTTACGTTTTATTTGGGTCATTGTGGCTTGAGGGCGTATCGGTAATGTCAATAAATTATTATTGTTGGTCACATGTTTTGTGGTCGTTATTTATCCAATGAATGTACGTTAGTATAAAGTTTAATCAAATACACAGTCAACATCATAATTACGCATATAATTTGGTTGTGATTTTAGAAAGCTATGAAGCAAGCAATTTCGACAAAATTTGCTATATATGGGAAATAATAATATATATTTTATCATAATGAAACTCAATTTGTATATACGTTCGTTTTGAGGAAGTTTAATGGCTGTCTTTATATATTTTAAATGTGTAAATTTGCCAAAGAGAAATGTCTGGATAATTATGCTTCATCATTAGTAAAATTACGATAATTAATATGTTACACGTGGATAAATCTTGTTTAATTAGACATAAGTGTCTACCAAAACTACCTATTGCAAAGATATCTACGCCCCGCGGAATCATAAATGAACAAACTTGTAACTGTATTAAACTTTAGCGGTATCTCAAATTCTTCTCGTTAAACATTCAAAATGTTTTCGAACTCATTATAGAACATATGAGGCAGTACTAAATATTCATTACCTTCAAGAAGCAAATTGCTGTTTGGGGGTTTCAAATTATCCAATATGGGTTTTATGTTGTCGAAAGTCAACGCGTGTAGTTCATTGGAACGCAGGTCGAGGGCGCTCAGGCCTCGGACTCCTTCGAACAGGCCAGAGGGGATCACGGCCAGTTTATTGTCATCAAGGGACAGCTTCCGGAGCTGCGACAGCCCGTCGAACGCCCGCGCCGATATGTACTTTATTTCATTCTTCCCCAAAAGCAACTCTTGTAAATTCCACAATTCGGCAAACGTGAACTCGGTCAAATTGTAAATGCGATTCTTCCTGAGATCCAATTTCCGCAAGTTCGCCAATCCATCAAACGTGTGACGGTTCAAATGGAATATGCTGTTTTTGTTCAGGTCCAATTCCAACAGATTGAACGCGTGTTGGAAGGCTCCGTTGCTAATCGTCGTTATGTTGTTTTTGGTGAGCGTCAGCTTTTGCAATTTCGGAAGATCGAAAAATGAATCTTTTCCAATTTCGAGGATCATGTTGTCTTCCAAATTGATTATAGTCAGGTTCGGGAGGTAAGCGAACGCGTATTGCTGGAGGGTTTCAATTTGGTTCTGAGAGAGCGACACTTCTTTTATATTAGTCAGATTCGCTAAGGCAAATGGGGCAACATCAACTATGTTTCCGTACTTTATGTTTATGGATCGAAGCCTTTGTAAGTACTGAAGCGCTTTGGTTGGCACGTAGCCTAACGCGCCGTCAACTCGAACGTTGAAAGACAAAGTTTGCAAAGTCGGTTGTGACGCGAAACTTTGCCAGATGAGGTCGTCCCGAGGAATGCCTCCGTTGAAAACCCAGCACTCGGCCTTCGTCGCATTTCTTGGTTCCCTTGTGTTCTCGCAATAGCAGTGTACTTTCGAATCTCTGTCGGTGATGTCGCAAATGTTTTTTTGGAAGCCGCCTTTTTCTTTTGTCCTTCGTTTAGTATTGTCCCTGGCTTGGACGGCGGATGACATTTCATTAGCCAGAGCCAATATAATCAATAAGTATGTGACCCAAAGCGCCCGTTGCTCCATTTTAATTTATCTGAAACAAATGAAATTAGTTTCATGAATTCACTGCATATTCTGATAGTAAAAAGCTTATATATATTTAAGGGAAATCTCATTTGCATTATAACATTAGACCGGAATTAGTCACATTAACAAAGCTAAATTAATATTCAATTGTATAATTAATGCATATAACTTTATAAATGTTAGCAATGGCGTGGTTTGAATTCAGTTTAGACTTTATTATCATTTATGTTGAATTCCAATTCAAAATACCATTCACGTGGTATTTTTACTCATATATTGATAAGCTCGCGTTTAACAAATAATCCTTACTGGCTAATACAAAATGGTATAGATGAAGCTGTGGAAATTATAATCTAAATTATCTGAATTCCTCGAAAACTGCCATTATTGTTTGAAACATACGCAAATACGATACGCAGATAGAAAATTGTTTGACATAGGAATATGGTATAAATTTCCAGGTATCATACAACACTGGGAGAATCTAGTTCACAATAAATAGCCATAATATTATTATCATGCACACAATGCTGATATTAGGCTGCTAACATCGTTGGGAAATAGCGCGTTTAAAAATAAATCCTATATTACAGTACACAAGAACTATAATACAATTACAGCATATTGTTGTAAGAACAATGGATAGAAGAATAAAGTAGCTAGGACATCGGATCTTTTTAAATGTAAGTTAAAAATAAATAACAATAGAACTACTCGAGTAAGCGTTTCTTTGCGCTTACAAACAATAGATGCTATGGATTTCTGAACCGCAAGGAAGATCTCTTACAAGACAATCTCTTTAGTTTTTACTCCTTGGTTTATTTTGGTCATCAATTTCCTTTACACAAAAAAGACGAACAAATGTAAATTTAGTGAATAATTTTCAACTGCATACTAAAACTACAGCTACCTATTTAGCTAATAATAATGCAACGTGATACTCAAAAATATTCAGAACCGAAAACCAATTTTGGTTAAATTTTTTCGTCAATACTCAAATAGAATTATTTATATGATGTAGGATAACTTCACTATCAATAGTTAAAATGTCAATCAAGCTAATCATAATTCAGTTAGAAAACAAACAGATATACAGTTATCCTTCTAGCCTATTTCTATAAGAAAATCCGCTCTAGACAACTGCCGTGAGACGGCATCAGGTGCGAAAGAAATCCATTTCTCGTGTACAATGGATTTCAAGTACATATAAATAAAATAAATGTTACGTCGATTATCTTACTTATTTCCTTTTAAAAGTAAACAATCAACCAATAACCAACTACACTTAACTTCTCTTATTCCCTAACAGTTATCAATTGTCGAAATATGTACTATTCACTATATAAACCGTATTTTTTATATACCTAAAAGTTGGTGCCTTTCGGTTGGTCCCATTTACATTTTATCCAGTTCTGACCATTTGAAGGCGGTTTAGTTTTTGTAAAAAATAATTATTAGTCCGTCCTCCTTTAATCCAACCATAACCATTTAAATTTCTCCTAACACTTGCCATCGAAATTGGCAAGACCAATATTGGTTTCATTTGCACACCAAATAAAGCCAGGGAGCTACCGTGTTTTAACATCTTAACAAATATATAGTCTGTACCGGTATAGATAAGCAACAATATGCTTGTGCGTTTCTAAATTTGAATTTCAAAGCGCTTCCAGAATTAGGTTACGAGCGCTGTGGCGAGCCTAAACAATAAGGCTCTATTGAATACCCTGGATATTGATTTTAACGCTCTGCTATTTTGCGTTTCATTTTATCTATTCACGCTTCTGACGATGTATACTGGTAATTTTGTAATTAGCTGGATATTTTGGATGGGTTTATTCAATAGTCAATACATAACAAACCACATGGCGGGCGATCTTTCAGCATGTCCGATATTGTGTAATTTGAAATTTTACACGTGGATAATTTCGAGATCATATCTATATTAACTAGATTACTTCTAAGTAATGCATACAAATATTATAAAGCTGAAGAGTTTGTTTGTTTGTTTGAACGCGCTAATATGACGATTTAAAAGTTCTTCTAGGAGAAGTCTAATTGAATAAATAAATGTTTGAGTTTGAGTTTGAGTTTAATCTCAGGAAGGAGGAGTCTAATCTCAGGTCCGATTTGAAAAATTATTTAGGTGTTAGACAGCCCACTTATTGAGGAAGGCTATAAGCTATATATATCACCATGTTTAGACCAACAGGAGCGGAGCAATATGGCCATGGGTGAAACCGCGGAGCGCAGCTAGTATGCTATATCAATCAAACAGATACAAAACTAGAGAGAGACTATTCAATTGCAATATGGTCGTCGATGACTGATTAACAAAAACTAATATACCGCTGAAATTTGACAAACACATATCACAGTCTGGTTTAATACTAATTAATCTGAATCCAGGTGAAACTGGAGCGAGCATGTAGTGAAACACATATAAATTATATGGAGCGCGTTGTATCGCTGTATGAAACAATTCCTCAATTAATTATTTTACAAAATTAACGTTACTTTAAAAAGTAACTATAGAGTTTCTTGTCAGCTCTTCTCTGTATAAACTGCTTTCTGAAAGTGGTAAATAGTAAATATATCTCATGGTGATTCAAAAGTCCTTCTAATTCAATAAATAAATGTGTGACTTTGAGTATACATCTAGAAAGTCTTTAGTATATTGATAAACGCGTGAGCGTAGAACCAAGAGGTTGTGTACTCTCTAAGCTCTTAAGAAAGATAACAAACCCAAAAAAATACAGTCGCATTTAGAATCTCCTCTTTTGAATTCGGTTGAAACGCCATTTCATTCATCTATATATATAAAAATGAATTCCTATGGTCATAGCATAACGCGTGAACGACTGGACTGATTTCAATTATTTCCATTTTGATGAGTTTGTTTGTCTTAAGATCGTAGGTAAGAAAACCTCAATAAATATTAAAAAACTTGACGGCTATATTTTAAGCTTCACGGACAATTTGCGCGAAGACAGCACGTCTATCTGGTCAGCTACTCTATACAAAAATCTCTTCATACTAAGGGCCGGTGCAGATATAGCGAAGCGCAGCGCAGCGCATTGTTCTCATTAAAATAAAATTCAAAATCAAATAACAACAATTTATTTCGGGGAGCATCGAAGCGTCATACGCGAAAGGTAGCGCGCTGCGCATTTTTTTAATGTTATTTCAATGAGGACAACGTCGATAATAGTTTGACAATAAAAAATTCGCTGCGCTTCGCTTCGCCATATTTGCGCTGCCTCTAAGAATCAATAACTGTTCAATGAAACAGAAATGCATCCACACAAGGGACACAGGCTCACAATTAGGACGATAGTGCATATGTTATAGTCAAAGTCCGATACACAGTCTCTTCGCGGAAGGACTGGTTTATCCTAGGTTAGGCCAAAGCCATCAGGCAATCCCCGAAATACATTTCAATTTCGCCCTTTGCCTGAAGTATTTTTAGTCAAACCCAGGAGCTCCTAACTTTTCAGTCAAACGTCGAAAGTAAATTATTCTGTTTCGGTTTTGGCCTAGTCAATCCTAGAAGCGACTGCAATTCTCGGTCAAACGTTGATCTGAACATGTTTAAACAATTAACATTAATGCCTCACCATGTCAGAAAAATGATTAATTTGTTACTTTAATAACCTAAGAAATTATTAAAACAATTAACATTAAAGTTAATGCCTCACTATGTCAGAAAAATGATTAATTTTTCATTTTAATTACTTAAGAAATTATTAAAACAATAAACATCAAAATTTTAAAAATGTTATTTTTTTATACTTAATCTTATACAAACTAACCTCCGTATATTCCAAAGCATTTATTTATTTATTTTATACTTTATTGCACATCGTACAAAAGGCGGGCCTAATGCCACACGGCATTCCCTCAAAGCATCTCAAATATAAAAGTGAAAATCACGTAAGCTGACCAATCAGGTGTCAGAACTGGCAGAGTTAAGCGATTCTTAAGACTTGAAAGCTGCTTAAATGATAAAATGCATCCAAATATACGAAGATAAGACACTTCATACCTATATCGGAGTTTGACTCGTCAAACCCCGATTTAATAAAATTGTGTTTTGACGTTTGCCTGACCAAATTAGTCTCTCCCAGGTTTGACGAAAATTGTTTAGTCAAAGGCCGAAAATTTACATTTGTTTGGGCTTTGACTAAGTCATTCAGTCTGACCTGAGGATTGACCAGTCCAACCTAGGAGCGCCGGAGCTTCGGAGTTTGCCTATAACACATACACAATTGTTAATCTTGTTGCAGCAGAGGACGTATCGCTACGGATCACTCGATGTGCCTAATTAGAAGCCAATTTGGTTGCGTTTAATGTCTCCTACATGGTTTTACAACTCGGCAAAGCTAGACTATTCAATATTCATACTGTAGATGTATTATCAACAATATCGAATAGAACATTTTGAAATGAAAAAAGAGCGTGTGTGCTGAGCACTGCCACGCGTGTGAAATAAAACTTCTTTGGTTATATTCAAATATCCTACCAAATCGTTGTTTTACTACATGACGTGATGGTATTGCTATAACGCGACCGTGAAATTTTACTCTCAACGCGCCTAAAGAAATTTCACTTCAAAAGAAAAATAATTAATTATAATTTATCACAAACATAATATCTTGGGAAATTATCTATTAAATTATTAAGAAAACATTATTGCAAATAAGTTATTGCAAATAGTAAATAATACTAATACCGAATAATTTCTAAGAACTGTTAAAGTACTGCAAATAATAGAAAAATACATGACCATTATCACTCGCCTTACTTTGCGCTAGTTTCGAAAAACTCCACACTTTAACCAGTTAAACACCTTCACTCAATAAACTTTTAAAACAAAATTTTATCCATTCCACAAGAGATTTTAAGTAATAAATCTCTCCCGTATCAAGGGAGAGACCCTTTATCATTTGCCGCTTAACGCAAAACGGTTTTCAAGATTATTGCTACCGAAATCGGCAATCTAATCCTTCTGCAGTACATTGCTCCTTATGCTTAAGTTCTGCTCTCTACCCTCTAATACACCAGCAGTGTACTACGTGCCGGATTAGAATCACATCAATTCTGGCATCTGTTACATTTGCCCTTTTTGTCTCAACCTATCTTTCCTCTAAGGAGCATTTAGAAAGGGACCTATAACGTGTTGTCCTTTAAATGGGTTGTCTGATTTATAGTAATGTTGCTTGTAAATAGACATTCCCGTTATTTATTGCCTGTTCATGTGTGTCTAAGAAAATTTCGGTGGAAAATATTGGAGTCGTGTGCAATACATTTTTCGTGGGAAATGAGAATCCATTTATTGTGCCTGATATGATGGATCTTATTCAGGACGCAAATGGTTATATTTATATTTTGTAAATTTATTTTTTAATTGAATTTCAGGGAAGTGAGGGTGATATTACAAAATGAAACTGAGAGCTTATAAAAGTATCATGTTTATTTTTTTACGTAGACCGTGTAATTTTTTACAGTTTCAATAATCGTCGAAAAAAAAATTAAAACAGTTTTCATAAGTAATGTTTTAATGAGTTAGCAGACGTATAAAAATACAATAATTAATGTAGCTAGGCATATTCATTCAAGCGCACAAAGCACCAACCAACATTATTAGAAAATTACTATAATAAATTATCATCTACAAAAATGGCTAAATATTCTTCTTCATAATGACATTATTTTTTACTAATTTCACCAATTTCAGACAAAAAATTTATACAATAAAACATTCAATTTGGCGCCTATATTGATACATAAACATAGGATTTACATATTTTAGAACCCACAAAGTATAACGTGTGTAAACGATTCCGACCCTGACACTAACCTGTCGCCTATAACTATCACTTAAAATCATTAAAGCCTTACAAAACTGCGACTAAATAATTAAACAACGTTAACACATCCGCTAATCCCTTTGAGGCTTAAGGACAGACCCGATTCAATGTGCTTAATGAGATTGTGTACAGGGCCGGACTCGCACGTGCCGTGACTTGTTTTGGACGCTGATTCATTGCGCCCATCAATTTCACGTGATATGTAGACAAATTAAGATGACAGTGTCTTATACGTCATGGATTATCTTGTTGGACAATTTGTTTCTTTGCAAGATGACTGAGAGCTTCGAATCTTGCTTGCTTCCGTTGTTTGTCTGTGTTACATATTGTATTATAGTAAATGGTATAGGAGTATTTAATTACTTTATTGAATTTTAGAAGATCAGTTAAATCAAAATATTAAGAGTTATTAAATTTATTAATGACAAGTTGCAAACTTAGTGTTTGCAAACTTAGTGTTGCAAACTTAACGTACCTACAGTAAAAATATCTACCAATTTACTAAACACTATTTCTTAATCTGAATAGCTATAATGCAACCATTAAAGAGATCGTTTCGAAAACTATGTTATCTATTCAATGACTAACCAAATCTTCACTGTTATTAGTACTGAAAACATACAAAAAATAAACGTTTCTTTAATATCCTTTTTAAAGCTAATTTCCCCGCTCTGACATTGCCTTTACGAAAAAACGTGACAACTAATTTGTTCAAATGCGCATTAGGATCCTATCTTGATGGCCTCCTGAATATTTGTTCAGGTTAAGAAGGGTTAATCTGGGACTCAAATTACACAAATTAAATATAAAATCACGGTCCCTTACTGTATACGGGGCAAATAGATTCTACTGACTGATTTTCTTTAATTGCAAGGGCACATAAGCGTTCTATACCTGGGATTCATTATGTATTGAATCCCGTGTATGTACACGTGAAGTGAATAAAGACGATTGTAAAATTATATGTAAATCGTAAGTAATGTACTATTGGAATAACTGTTAAATGAAAAATTAACTTCTACATCTTTTGAATAAATTAAAACCATTTAATTTTATTTGCGTTGATTTAAACAAGAACACGATGCATGTATCAATAGTACGAGCGCAAAACCCATGTTCCCTTTCCTGTCATTCTCAGTATTATGAGAAGTCCAACACGAACAAAAGACACAGATTATGAACTTAATTATGAATATTAAGAAAGGAAACTATATTGCCCTAAATCCGCCCCTGTATAAGCCTCTCCGTCACGCTCTTTATCCGTGGTTATGTGAATTTGTAATCACATGAAACATGATTAAATTTTAAAGTAAATACAAGTAAAATATTTTCGATTACACCTTTCTCATTAATCGGATTAACGCTCGCTATAATTTAATATACAATGTAATTACGACACTAAGTACGTAATCCTTAATAGTATGTACCGTTTACATTATAAAGACTTTTTGAATAAATCTTTATGAGTGGAGTTTTGGCATTTAGATAGGAAGAAAACATTTATTTTAACTTTTACGTGCACACTATATCTATGTACCAATAGGTACATGTACATATCTACAAATAAGGAAGAGCTAATTAATTATTTTTTGGCTAAATGCGTCAAATAGGTATATAACTTTAGATATAATAATATATAGTATGTATTTTAAAAAGAAAATCATTGTATTTTTGTAAGTGGGAAGACCCACTTTGCGAAAAGCACGGTCGCATTTTTCGCAGTTTTTAAGCTGTTTGTTTCCTTTTATTATTATTTTTCGTTTCCCCTCTCTTCCTATTTTTACTTGTAAAGTATCTTGTAAAATACAATTTTTGAGTTTCGAAAGCAAGTGCAAATTATCTCATATCATTAGTACATACTAATAATAGTAGTAAATATAAGAGTTAATAAATATTATTACTACTGACAACATTAAATTTTCTTTTAATCATTATATTGGCCTTTTAAAGACAATACGAAAAGCTCACATATTGTGTATAATTCTTGAGAACATCTTATATATAAAATTCTCGTGTCACAATGTTAGTCTGCATACTCCTCCGAAACGGGTGGACCGATTCTCATGAAATTTTCTGTGCATATCGGGTAAGTCTGAGAATCGGCCAACATCTATTTTTCATATGTACCACGGGCGAAGCCGGGGCGGACCGCTAGTAATTAATATAATTCTTGCAAAACCTTCACTATTTGTAGAAATAAATGATTTAAGCTACGTATGAAAGCATAAACTATACCTACGTTTTATATGATTTTCCAAACTAACAAGAGCTTGTAGTTTTCACATAAAGTCGTGAGTTTTATTCGTCTTATGAATGGCGCAGCTTTAAAGTTCCCATGAGGCTTATAAAATACATTTCGTGTGAAGCAAATGTATACCTTACACTATAGTATTATAAGGTACATATTTCTTTTTCGTAGTAGAAGTCAATGAAACTTTTGGAAGGAATATTTGTATTGAAAATAAATATAAATAAACTTGTATGAAATATTATCGTTTGAGTAATTTCGATTATTCGGTACATATAATTTGCCAGAAAATCATTTATATTTTTTCTTGATATAAATCTATACTAATATTATAAAGCTGAAGAGTTTGTTTGTTTGTTTGTTTGTTTGTTTGTTTGTTTGAACGCACTAATCTCGGAAACTACTGGTCCGATTTGACAAATTCTTTCGGTGTTAGATAGCCCATTTATCGAGGAAGGTTATAAGCTATATTTCATCACGCTACGGGCAACAGGAGTGGAGCCACGGGGGTGAAACCGCGCGGAGCAGCTAGTAGCAATATATTTTTTCTAATGATCAATGCTCTTAACTTATCTTACTATATCTTAGTATTATATTTCTAGCCTAAATGTAATACCTACCCTTTAAAAACATAGGCTTTTAATCACCATTACAAAAACGAATCCAAACCGTAGCAATATTATACTCCCCAGTCAACAAGACCAGCTTTGATTGAGATATTAGTAAAGTTGGAGGCGTTTTAAAATAGCAGGATTATACGTAATTCATTAAATACCCCGCGACTTCCACCAGCGGCTCATTCAGAATCCTAATTCAGTTAAAGGGTGAGATTTCCCTTTGAATCCCCTAATAAAATAATTTCAATGGCTAAGGGATTGTTAAATTTAATCACGTAAGCGTCAAAAAGACGGAGGAAGATAAAAACAATTTACCTTAATCAGGTTTCATCGTAAATTAATTTAAAAATAATGTTTATTAATGAAGGTACGAGATAAGCTTTTTTTGTAATATTATTAGGAAAATAGCTCTAACTGCTTTTGAAAGGTAAATTAAATTATTAGATACGTTTAGTAATCTATACTAATATTATAAAGCTGAAGAGTTTGTTTATTTGAACACGTTAATCTCAAGAACTAGGTACTAGACCGATTTGAAAAATTTTTTCGGTGTTAGATAGCCCATTTATCGAGGAAGGCTATCATCACGCTAAGACCAACAGGAGCGGAGCAATGCGGGTGAAACCGCGGGGCACAGCTTATTTTTTATATTAACTGTGTTACCATTCCACAGAAGAATTACCATCCGTACGCACGGATGGTAATTCTTCTGTGACGGATTACACGGATTTTTCTATTTTTGGTTACGCAACCAAAAATGGAAACGTAAACACCTTTGAAGTGTAAAAATATCTACACGTAATTATACCACGGGCAACCTTTTCCAAATAACATTTGGAAGGAAAAATCCTTAAATCTAAGTAAGCCGAGAGCCTGTGATTACGACTTTAATTCGAAAAAGGTCCCGTCAATCCGATTGGATCGGAAACGATAACTTTTTGTTGGTTTCGCCTTTAATTTCATACGTTACAGAGGATTTATTGAAAAAATTTACATCCGAAACTCCGATTTTGGCGTTAAAATATTAGAGTTTAAGCTTAACGAACTCGACTATTATAGTTTTATGAGTCGTGTTGTTTTTTCGTACTTATCAATTTTATTTTGTTATTCTTAAGATTTATGCCTTCTTGATTTATGTATTCACGTGAATAATAATTCTTATTATAAGTAGGTATACGACTTTATCAGACTAGTAAGTCAGTAGTTGTCAGTAGGTAGATAAAAAGCAACAACGCTAATCGTATTGTGTTGTAGTTTCATGCAATGAATTATTACACTATAATTTTTATGTTCTAGGTGATAAAGAGTATTTTCCTTACGCTATAGAACAAAAGGGAATTTTGTCATAGTTTTGTAGAAAACATTAAAACTTTTAAAGCCATTTTAATCTTCACATGCAATTTTTTATTACTTTATAGACGTCCCAAAAAATGTATTATTATTTTAGCATTTAAAGCATCAAATAATTAGAATACACGTTTAGTGTTTAAAATAAAAATAGATTAGCCGCAACACAGCGCGTTCCAAACTGTTTAGAGTTAAACATACTATAAAATTAAGCCAAGAGTAGTTGTTTGGTTACGGAATGGGTTATAAAGCAATTTAGCCGTGATTAGAGTTTAGGCTAATGTTTAATGAATAGGAAATGTTATGTTAATTAATGTAATAAATGTTTAACGGTTGGTTATAATCTCTTGCGTTTATTTAGTTAGGTTTGAAAGCACATCTATTTATTTATTTATTTATTTGTGCTGTAATGCTCTAGATAAATTACAAATTGAGACTTCACCTAGTATGTAACAATCTTGCGGGGGCGATTGCTACCAGACAACAATATCTACCTAATACTTTAGACATTTTATAAAAGAACTAGCGGTCCGCCCCTGCTTCGCCCGTGGTACATATTTACGATTTCCGGGATAAAATATAGCCTATACGGATTCGGAAGAATCCCTCTAAGTAATAAAGAAATTTTGAAATCGGTCCAGCCCCCCTAGTCAAGTGGCTTTCTGTTAGCGTAGCGTTCAATCTGTGCGTTCAATAGAATAGACTACGAATGTATGAGATTGACGTAAGCTGTAGATAAACGTTATCTACAGCTTACGTCAATCTCATACATTCGTAGTCTTTATCTACAGCTTACGTCAATCTCATACATTCGTAGTCTATTCTATTGAACGCTACGCTAACAGAAAGCCACTTGACTAGGGGGGCAGTAGTTTTTGAGCCTATTCAATACAAACATACAAAAATACAAAGGTTTCCTCTTTATAATATTAGTATAGATATAGATAAAATAAAGAATTAAGGATTACAAACAAAAATACATAATTTTTTTAGCTGTGATATTATTTCTCTTCACGTCTGAAGGATATTTATTATTGTTTGATTTTAGTCTTAACAAAGCTTGTTCTGGGATCTATAGATTAGAATAATCTTAATACTATTATAAAGGCGAAAGTTTGTAAGGATGTATGGATGTATGGATGTTTGTTACTCTTTCACGTAAAAACTACTGAACCAATTACAATGAAATTTAGCACACAATATATAGAGGGTAACTTGGATTAACACATAGGATAGGTTTTATCCCGGAAATCCCACGGGAACGGGAACTATGCGGGTTTTCCTTTGAAAACGCGGGCGAAGCCGCGGGC
Organism: Colias eurytheme; assembly: GCA_907164685.1. Classification (NCBI taxonomy): domain Eukaryota; kingdom Metazoa; phylum Arthropoda; class Insecta; order Lepidoptera; family Pieridae; genus Colias; species Colias eurytheme. The sequence continues at coordinate 44,134 of CAJQZN010040537.1, forward strand.
GGAAATCTAGTAATATTATAAAAATATTCACGAATCGGCCAATAGTCTAAAGTCTAAAGATCTCATAAAGAACACGTCACACTATACGTATATGTACCACTTTTTTCTGTTCCTTTTGCCCTATCTCATCTAATATCCAATTAAAAACTTTTATACGAAAAATCTATCAAATTGACACAAACATATTGCTAAACATCGCAAACAAACTACCTATAACAAAGTAAGCGTTAATATCAATCAACGAACAAACAAACTAAGATATTTCTGAACGCGAATTGGTAAAGTAATGATTGATCGGATAGATTGTCCCACTGGGAATTTGTATTAAAATACATATATACTATAGATATATCTTATCTTATACATATATAAAATTCTCGTGTCACAATGTTAGTCTGCATACTCCTCCGAAACGGGTGGACCGATTCTCATGAAATTTTCTGTGCATATCGGGTAAGTCTGAGAATCGGCCAACATCTATTTTTCATATGTACCACGGACGAAGCCGGGGCGGACCGCTAGTAATATTATATTATATGTGTTTTCTGCTTTTGTGAAGAAATTATGTATTTAGTTTGTTAACTTGTGATTTGTTCTTTACATATCGACGACCGGCTCAATTATTTTAATTTGTCACATCACATAAACTAGGAAAAAGCTATTAGCGTCATTTCAGTCGTTCTTGAGTATAGATAAGTCGTACGATACAGATATGACTTTCTTTTAAACATGAATGTTAAGATTGTTAAACATCTATAATGAATCGATAAATGTGTATGTAAGAGCATAACTCGAGAACTGCTGAACCGATTTCGTTAATATTTTTTTTGTAATTAAATTGAAGTACGAGGATGGTTTTTATGTAGAGAAAACGTAAACATGTAGGTACCACTAGCGAAGCCAAAGGCAGGCCTCCGTCACTCGCTCAAGGTCGCGCTATAAGTGCCTACCGCACAGTAGGTCGGTACCGACCCAAGCGGCAGTTGGTTGGCACACGCGAGACTGCGCACTAGGGCATGCACCCGGGTTTACCCGGTTCCGAAAAACCCGGGTAAACCCGGGTTTTTTGATGATCTTGAGAACCGGGTCTGAATAGTATGAAACCCGGTTCTCCCGGTTCCGACCAAAATATTAAAATATAAAGTATTATTTATATTTTGCTGCATTATTTTAACAAATTTATTGTATCTGGCAACGTCAGACTCACGTGCATCGCGAATTTTCGTGCCACGCCTCAAGCGTGGCTCCGATTGGTTGTCTAACATTAGACGCTATAAGTTTCCTACGGTTTTATTACCAAAAAAAATTAGGCTTCGAAAATGACAAAAATTAGGCTACAGAAATATTTTTATTAGATTTCTCGTGAATTTGAAAAGCTGTTAATTTTACTGATTCATATAATGATCCAGTCATGTTTTTGTTTTTGGTATCAAGCTGAAATTTATATCGAATACTAAAGTCTTCGGTCCCTTTTAAGTGAAAAAGTCGAACTCACAAGCCAACGCATCAAAAGATACAGCCGTAAATGCTGAAAATTTTCGCAAATTTCGACATTCGCATGGGACTCAAAACCTACAGCTGGGTACTTTTCATGTTTTTATGTGATACTAGCGGTCCGCCCCGGCTTCGCCCGTGGTACATATGAAAAACAGATGTTGGCCGATTCTCAGACTTACCCGATATGCACAGAAAATTTC
>CAJQZN010040537.1:45840-81338 GCA_907164685.1 Colias eurytheme
AGGAGTATGCAGACTAACATTGTGACACGAGAATTTTATATATAAGAAGAAGATTATGATAACAAGAGCGCCGAGACAACCGTCAAAACGCTAAGGAATAGAATATGCTATCGATACAAATTGACATAAGCGTACGATGTTTTGCCTAAGGAATTTTCATCCAGTCGAAATTAAATAAATTGTGCAAAACACAATTAAAAAAATTTTTTCGAGATCAATGGATAAAAAATAGGTTTTTCGTAGAAACGGTAGCTCCTAGGAAAAAATGTATTTAACCTTTTTTATAGATAATTTTATGATGTACAATTTTGGTTCCAGGTGATTGTATGATAAACTTACCGTCTCGGCGAAAATCGCAAAAAAAACTATTCTTTTATTAATTGACCTCGAATTATTTTTTTTCCGAGTACCGTAATGACGGGAGATTTAAATATTTTATTTTGAATAAATTTTGGCAAGATTTGAATTTTGGTCGTGGTCGTCATCGTCGTTGGTAGTTTGACCGAACCATTACCAAAATATCATGAGCTTATGTCAATAATTAGCGTTAGCAATTTCTATTCCTTGGCGATACTGACGTTTGACTAAGGGCCAAGGTACTTTTATAAGACTGATAAATAAAGAGAAGTATTGAAATTTTGTTTCTTTATTAATTTAATAAAATAAGACACAAGCCGCGTAAAATAAAAGGCCTATCAGGTACTTTTACAGTTACTTTTGTTTAATTTAGTATTTTTTCCGAAGTATTATAAAAGAACCGGGTAACCCGGTTGTACCCGGTTCTGAGCTCGATTTGGAACCGGGTTTCAGAAACTTGGAACCGGATCCGGTTCTGCATGCCCTACTGCGCACCCGCGTCACGTTTCCCGCGCTCGCTACCAAGATGCCCGGTTATTGCGATGTGGACGGGTGTCGGAGTTCAAGAGTGAATAACAAGGAATTGTCTTTTTTCAATTGCCTAAACAGGAACCAGGAGACACATATAGCGGGTCCACGTGGGTGAAACCGAAGGAAACAACTACTATCAATAAGATTTCATTTTTTTTATTGTATAATGTAACAAATATAATTAACAATAAAAAATTAAGTGTTACAGCAACTCTGTGTTTAATTTACGCGCTCGGTACAACCCTAAAGTTTTCGTTTGATGACGCAATCACGCGGCGTGCACGGGAAACTCGCTTCTCGGTGCGTGTTCGTAGAGTACATTTCTTACTGCAGCCAAGTTGCGGCGCATTTTGTAGGTAAATATAGCGTAGGTATTTTAGCTTTTGTATGGGAGTGATGTATCTGTTACGAAGTAACTATTCTCTAATCTGTGCCAAAGGTACGCTAGTTATTTAAAAAAATGACCCTTTTTCCAGAATCAAAAGGTGCAATAATATGTAGGTAAAGTATTTTTCCATAATCAAATCCACATTACATTTGCAACTTATAATAAAAAGTACACATATTTTATTTACTCATAATATAACGATAATATGAATATTGAATAACCGTTTACTCCTGTCCAACGACCTCATCAAAATACCATCCCTCCTAATATTATAAATGCGAAAGTAACTCTGCCTGTCTGTCTGTTACGCTTTCCCGCTTAAACCTCTCAACCGATTTAGATGAAACTTGGCACAGACAATCTTTAGACCCTGAGAAAGAACATAGGCTACCTTTTATCAAAACACCACATGGGCGAAGCCGCGGGCGGAAGCTAGTTGAACATAATGATACAAGCCCAGATCATTGGATTTCGAAATAAAACCTGAATTAAATCCCGTGGTATCACATTCGCACACAACTGTATTAATTAACACAAACTTTATAAAACCAATATTATGAGGGAACTTACGAATCGCTGAATTTTCAACTTAATTGACCGCGTTCGAGTTTAAACTTTCGGAAAATTACTTTTATGTTATATCATTCGATTTTACTGGTTTATGTAGATACTATATTTTGTAATTTATTAACGTACAATATTGTCTCTGTGCATTTGTGTTCTTGTGTTATGCTAATTTTAAATCAGTATAAATGTGACGCAGTATCCTAAAAAAACATTTTAAAATTTTAATTTTATTACCATGGATTTGATTGTGTATTTGAAAGAATTGCATTAAAAAATATAAATTCCTTTAACACAATAGAGCAGACATTTGACGAATGTTAAAAATCTCTCAACCCATCACACTGCGTTGCGAACTTTACCAAAAACTAAACCCTCCTTACAGTACCGTAAATCTTATTAGGTATCTACTCCAAACATATAAAATATATTCAAATGTACACCCATACATTAACATAGAAAATACGCTCTCCATAAAAGCTAACCACTCCTAATCACTCTAAACAATAACTCTAAACGTAATTTTATACGTCAATCCCATCAGGGTAATCACGATGTGGTCAGGCTACAAGGGATTGGCAGCCGTGGCCACGTCACGTGCCAAACATGGACCATAACCTAACCGGAATGGGAGGTTTTATTTTATGGTAATCAGCCTTTGTTTTACCGTGAATGGCGCGCTTTATGTTAATTTTGCGAACTGGTCAAAGTATGGTAAGTGAAATTGTATGGTAAATTTTATTTTTAGAATAGGTACTATGAAATTCAATTATAATATTATGTTTACTTTACGGAGTCTAGAGCTTTTTTGAGTTCGGAAAAAAGAATCAATAGCCTAGTAGGTAAATAAATACCCAAATTTTTTAAAGATGCACAATATCAATGACTAAATGATTTAACATGAGCCCATAAGCTTGAACACAAAGCATTCTTTCCAAAATTGGCGAGGCAATTTTGTTTCTCTTTACATGAAAGAACGTCGTAAAATTCGCCAAAAATAGACCTCCCATGAGTGCTGTAGATTTTTCCTAGCGTCACTTTTTGAATCTCATAACCAATAATTAAAGGATTCCAATATTTGCAATCATAGTTAATTTATAAAAAAAGGAATACCTCTGTTCTTTGTTGTTTGTATCTACTAAAAAACACACTATAAAATTTAAAGCTAGATATTTCCAGAAGTCAACTATTTGCTGAATAAACTATTTAAAAAGACTGCATAAAATTTCTGCCTTTTTAGGTAGTAGGAATATCATGTTAGCTGGCTATTAACCGTTGCATCCGCTACGCGTAAAAAGTTATAGCCGCCCGCGCTCATAAAACTATTTCATTCGATGCAAAAAATATTTCAACATCTGTGACTAAAACGACTAGAAAATATCCTCCCGAGGGCTTGGGTGTCAAGGAAAGCTGATTGAATTTTCGTTCCGCATGATTTACTGGCAATAAATACGGATCGACGGACCGCCGACGAAGCGCCCCAGTATGATCAATTTGAGACGGCACGAACGGAATTTTGTCAGAGTTTTTGTAATAAAAGACACTTTTGTTATGTGATGTGCTTTAAATTATTATTTTAGGTTTATTGGTTAAGCCTTATTGCTTTTTTGGTAAGCCTTTTCTGATGGAAACGTATGCTATATTGATGTGGATCAAAAAATTCTTGTTTGAGACCAATAAAATGTTATCAATGAAATGAACATGATATAAGTTGTTATGTAATGGTACAGTTTATGTTAGATACGCGTAACTAACAGGTTGATTATGAAACATAATATAATTATGTTCAAAATGAACATGGTTGAACAATATTTAGAATAATGTTCGAAACAACAGATGATATTTCATGCTTTAATTGAATCAAGGACATTAAAATGTTGTTCATTATATATAATAAATTGTATTAATCCTAAATTAATAATGTTAGGTTTATATATCAAATGAAATAGTGTCATAAATATTAATAATATAGTAATTACATATCCCCTTATAACAGTTCTAGTAACTTCTCATTAATGAGTGTTTTTGTAAGTGTAATAAATGTGTTTACTTCCCTTTCTAGAATCCAATAGTCAATATGACAATCATATAAATGATAGTTATTACATAAAGTAGGCACTTAGTAGTCTGACCTCGTACATCGCATAGATAAGTATACGCTAGAACAATCCAATCTGTAGGTATTCTATATTATGAACACTAACTTTGTATGAATTTTCTTTTGAAAAAAGGATTTACCTTAATTTTGGTATGCAGATATATTATTTACTAGCTTCCGCCCGCGACTCCGTCCGCGCGGATGTCGGTCTTCACATGGATGGTTTATTTCTCCATTTTGAGTAACTCTGACAACGGCATCCTATAATTAATATCTATTGGACCCAAATACGGTTAAGCTTATAATAATACGCAACGTGTGTTCGCGGTTTTACAGAACAACGTCTATGGATAAAACTGAAAAATTTTTTTTTAATCACATATTTGGGTTTGATATCGATCCAGTAACACCCCCTGCTATTTATTTTTTCAATATTTTCAATGTACAGAATTGACCCTTCTACAGATTTATTATACCTATGTATAGATGTATTCTAATATTATGTTGCTGGAAGAGTTTGGTTAAGGGCGCTAAATGCAGAAACTACGGCTGCGATTTGAAAAATTATATCAGTTTTATATAGCCCACTTATGGAAGGATATAGGCTATTTCTTATATAGTCATGTTTAGACCAATAGGAGCGAAACAATGCGGGTAAAACTACTGGGCAATATTCTGCTAATGTATAGGGCGATGGCTCAGTGGTTGATACTTCCAACATCTATCAAATTTAAAAGTTTGGAGAGCTTCCAATAGTACCTACTTGATTTCAATTGACCAACATCATGACTACGTATTAAGAAAATTGGCATGTTTAACGACCTATGTGTGATATTTGCCAATCAATATTTGGCCAGCATTGTACATTATGGCCCAAAACCTATATATATATATATATAGGCAGTATGTATCCAGTAGACACCAGTCACAAGTAAACTCAAAATGTTCCACATAGCACATCTCAGGTGTATTCATCTCAATACAAACAGTCTAGCAGACAAATACCTACTGAAATATTACTCACAGCCAAGACATTTATAACAATAAGCCTTACAATTTATGATGTGTGTCGTTCAAAGTAATACAGTTAAAGAAAACTATGTTAGTTTGATGGATTTCGTACTATGATTACTGCAAGCGATCTCCAACTTGGCACTGGGAGGCTGTGGAGATGCCAGAGAGGTTTCGGAGCGTTCCACTTTATTTTTATGTCAAGTCGAAATGATACGGTTAATTTTTATCTTTTACTTTTTGTATGGAATATTTAGATTTTTTGGAACTGTAATAAATTATATTTGTTGCTGTTTTTTTCCCTTATTAATAAAGATATTGTATAATTTCAGGTTCATAGAATAAAAAATGTGACAAGTCAAAGCGGAAAAAATGTTGTGTGGTTTTATGAAACCACAGTAAAAGTGAAACTGTTCGAACGGTTCCGAACACTGCTTTGTGTAGCGCATGTCGCGTGTCGGTCGGCTGCCGAGTACCTACTCGGCAGCCGCGATACACGCGACATGCGCTACACAGACCAAAAAGTTTGAGACGATGTAATAAAAGTTTCACTTTAATAATAAACAAATAATTTATAAATACTACTAGTAGTTTTTAAATTCCATTAGTAGACGTAAACGTGAAATAAAGTTTTTACCTACATTTTCCTGTACCTCATAACCTAGACTCCTATTAAAATAATCAAAAGATTATTATGTAATATGAGCAAAGCAGACTATATTTCTTAGCGTTTTTGTACGGTGTTAAATGAATAATAAATAAATAAAATCAATAGTAAGGTATGTTTAATGCTCATTTATTTGTAACTGTGTTTTTATTCACGTGTTATGTATTCACTATACACGCAGTCACATTAACGTAAGTAAATATTCCGACTACCCGCAAAATAAAAAACATTTTGGCGCCAAAATGAAAAGATACAATAATCATAATAAGACCGGTTATTACAACAGAATATCACGATATCGCCTTTAACAAGGATGAAACGATAAAAATTTATTTTTCGGTTTTCGCATAAATATCGATTTATACTGTCGGTACCGATTCGATACGCAGGCTGAATATAAACACAATAATACCGGTTTATCTTTATTCCTGTTTATCTGTAAATGAAGCTGTCGAATTATTTTCGATATCGCAACTACAGAAATTGTAAAAATACGCGAAAATTACATATAAGGTGGTTTAACAGAATGATAAAAGTAATAAAAATTGGTAAGCAGTAGGTAGTCTTTTTTTATGACAGAGCAAGCAAAGGGGCAGGTGGGCCACCTGATGTTAAGTGGTCACCACCGCCCATAGACACTTGTAACACTAGAAGTGTTGCAGGTGCTTGCAGGTTGCAGATGTTGCAGTCTCTACGATTCGTTACTTTAAATTAAAAATAAGTGTAAATTACAAAAAAAAAATAATTACTTACTTTTAAATTATCTATACTTTTAAGGTAAGGCTCTGAATATATACGAATGTAGCTGTAGCTTCACACTTAAACGGCTGGGCCAGTTGTGATCAGATTTAACAATGGTAAATGAAACCTTGCAATTGATAAAAACAATATTATAATAGCTATTTAAATCACAGATTTCGCAGTTTCCAAGCTCGAAAAATAAAATATTAAACAGTTTAAATTTTACAAAATCCCACTTAATATAAGTAAACAGCTTAAACTTGAAGAGTTGTTTAATTATTGTGTTGCGAAGTATTATCTCTTCAAGTTTGGACTTTTAATTTTGCAATTACCTCCTCGCTTCGAGAGGATTTAACTGCCTCTTGCGGGAAATTCATTAAACGCTATTAAATATAATTAGTGTTAAGTACTTTTATGGAATACTAGCTTACAGGCTTCGCCCGCTTTGTCTAAAACCTAATAAATTATATACTAAAACCTTCCTCTTGAATCACTCTAACTATTAAAAAAAACCACAGACATTGATCAGTTAGAGAATTTATTTAACACTAGCTTTCCACCCGCAGCTTCGCCCGCGCAGTCAAAGAAAAACCCGCATAGTTCCCGTTCCCGTGGGATTTCCGGGATAAAACCTATCCTATTTCCCGGGGTAAAAAGTAGCCTATGTCCTTTCTCGGGTATCAAAATATCTCTTTACCAAATTTCATGCAAATTGGTTCAGTAGTTAAGCCGTGATTGAGTAACAGACAGACAGACAGAGTTACTTTCACATTTATAATATAAGTATGGATTTATACGGCCAAATCTGACACACTAAGTGAGGATAGTAAAAGTGACAAACGAATAATTTATTATTAAAATGAGTCTGTAATAGTGCTTTTCAAACTTTAATATTAATTTTGGACAAATCTTAAGAATATAAAACAGATATATTTCACTTCTGTAGATTGATTTAATTTCTATAAATGTAAATGCGCAACAACACATTTTACCATTTATACAAAGAACAACATAAATGTACGAAAGAAAGTATTTTTTAATTACTATCATAATACTCATCTTCCTTTTATTGCAGAAATTGCATAGGAATTAAGAAAAATAAAGATAACTTATAGAAACAAAGCTAAAAATTGCACTACAGAGAACTGTATAATTTGATTAAACAAGAAATGGAAGAATACATCTTTAATAAAAATAGCTTTTAATATTCGCGCACCATTAACTTTGTTGTTTCGTTTTAAAATAATTTAAATATCCGTGTTCTGTTCTATATTATAGCATTTTACAATTTTCTATATAGGATAGATTTCTTGTACAATTCTGAAACAATTTTTCCGTCAATCACGTATTGAATTGAAATATGATCTTTATAATAAAATCTACACACAACATGTGCTGCCAATTTACTTCACTCTATAGAATTTTGATGCATTTGGACACTTTTTTATTTACACGATTGATACGTAATACCTACACATATTATTATCACTACATAGTATAAAACAAAGTCACTTTCTCTGTCCCTATGTCCCTTTGTATACTTAAATCTTTCAAACTACGCAACGGATTTTGATGCGGTTTTTTAAATAGATAGAGTGATTTGAGAGGTAGGTTTTAGTATATAATGTCAAAGCGGGCGAAGCCGCGGGTGGTAAGCCATAACGTATAAATGGCATTTTCATTAAGTAACTGTTTCAAACTACTACAAAAACAGTAATCAAGATCCACAACACATTCATAAATCCCTTCAAGTAGGTATTCAGTAACAAATAACCTCCCAAAAACATCTAGAGAAATTCCACAATAAAACTTACATAACGACTTGATATTTAAGGACCGTGTCCAATAAATGGATTATAGCTATTAGAGCAATAGAGGATTTCTAATATAAAAATTGGTTTCTGCTATCGCGGCTGAATTGAAGTTGGATCCGAGCCAAGAGCGATACTGCAAAACCGAGTTTTTGCGCTTCTTTATGATCCACTGCTGACGATTTGTCCGTACAATTGTATATGGGGGGATAAACAATAATCCAGCTCGGACAGCATCGTTTTTCATCTTCTAGAATAGAACGTTAGAACGTTGATCGTGTGATCTTTGAGTGTGAACTATAATGTGTTAACACTGCAGAATGTTCACAAGAATATCAGATTGTTTTAATGGTCAAAAACATGGGTTTAATGATAAAAAGTGAAGTCTCCCCTAGTGAAGTATGGGTCAGATACATTGTGCATACATCTGTTTCACTGATCAATGTTCTTTAGGGACAAATAGGTGATCAATCTTTTGTGTCTTCAATCTGAATTTTAATATTACAGTATTATTATATTATAATACGATATGACTATACCTAGTACTTTTATAATTAATATTATTATAGTACTTCGATTCAATACCAACCTTCTTTATCGAATAAATCCAGAATGCTGCCCATTCAAATCTGTAAATAAAACATATTTTCATTAATCTTTGTATACATTATAACTACAAAAGATTGGTATATTCAATATTTTATATATTCTGTGCCAAATCTATAAGATATTTTACATATTTATAACTACGCATTCATAAAATACGTTCTCTATATTCCTTTTATAGTATTATCTACTTTGCATTAAGAATCCAAAGATATAGGTACAAATAATATTTTAATTCTATAGAAAAGATTTTTTACTCAAACATAACAAATAATATTTTACAAATTAATTGTAAAAGTTAATAAATTGTAACATTTTAGTTTAGATTTTAAAAGATAAGAAAATATACTTAATGCAAAAGTTATTTATCAATATGCGTGATTATTTATCTTATTTAGGGCAGATCAAACATCATTACAATTTATTTATTTACCCTAACTGTTATGAATAACAAAAATGCGTATACCATAGGCTCCCTAAGGTACACCCCCCGCTATTTCTTCGATTAGCTCATATTTTACGTCAATTTAAATAAATAATGTTCAAGGAAGAAAAAATATATGTTTTTCTATGTTTTAGGTGTATTACGGAAATAGGAGATGTCGAATAAATCTTATGAATATTTGATTCAACCGTGATCAGTTCAAATCGTAAAGGGAGAATTCATTCATAAAAAGTTTCACCTTCTGTATGATAATACCGAGATGTCGTCTTTATTTTTGAAGATATATTATGACGATTTTATTTTTACATACCTATTGTTAAGTATATTAAAAATGTCTAGTCTGTCTATGTATCTATCTATTAGTTATTAAACTTTATTTATTTATGACACTTTATTGTACATATAACAGGAATTTAAAATAAGAGAATACATAAAATTGGAAAGTGTACAATAGGCGGCCTTATTGCTTAAAAGCAATCTCTTCCAGGCAACCATAAAAATAAAGGACATGTAAGACATTGGTAAAAAGCGAGGGCGCAAAAAAAATAACTTTATTGAATTCAGTAAATAATATCTCTGGAACTTCAACGTTTTCTTGAAATAATGATTAGAAAAATTCCGTTTATTATTTTGTTTCTCAGTAATTAAATTCATCCTTTATAAGAACTTGCTATAGATCATAATTTTAGGTCCCAATTAATTTTAACTAACAAGAAAGGAAAGACGACAACATAATATTATTATGTACCTTTTTTTTTTTCTTTTTTTTTTTTTTAAGTGGGGAAATCTTGCATAGATACCCACGGCCTCCGGGGAAGGGGCCGTGGGTTATGACCTAAGATATTATGATAAACCGCTAAGGTATATGTATTTCTAACAATAAAGTCTGAAAATAGTCTCAAATATTATTAAATCTTGAATATTATGTATTTTTACTTTAAATTGTAAAAACCTAGTTAGTAAACAATTTCGTAAATTATTAAATTTGAAGCAAATTTTATGAATCACAATATTTAGAAATTTTGCAATAGCAGTGATAGATTTTATCATCGAACGGTTTTTACGATATTACAGTAAAATATGATCTATACTTACTAACATCATAAAGCGTGTAGAGTTTGTTTGTTTGTTTGAACCGTCTAATCTCGGGAACTACTGGTCCGATTTGAAAAATTCTTTCGGTTTGAGATAGCCCCTTCATCGAGGAATGCTGTAGGTTATATTATATTTTATAATATCATCTCGCTAAGACCAACAAGAGCGGAGCACTGCGTCTAAAACCGCGGAGTACAGCTATGTAAAAGTAGGTATACCGCAACTCGTAAAAAGTAAATATTAAAAACAAAATCGTTCAACACAAATTCTTCCCAAAACCAGTAGTCATGAAGTAATAAAACTTGTAAAAGAATTTTCGTTACCGCAAAAATAACGTCGATTAAAAAGTTTCGGCGACACAATTATTGTTGCCAACAAAAGATACACAAAGATAATTAATTAACGACCCCTCGGTGTGTATAAAATTGTATCGTCTTTATTTCTTTTGCCAAAAGTAAAGTTTAATGCGTCCACCGTAACTTGGCCCGTTATTGTCTAATTTTGGGGTTCCCTGCTAAGGTTTTCTGTCATTGTTAAGATTGATTTATGAGAACCGTTGGTCGTTGCAATTTCTAAGCTTTAGTCACGTTTTGTGAGCCTCATTATATTGTGAAATATTGTAAAAAATTTAAGGTTGGTTCACGAAATTATAATTTATAAGTCAAAGATTTTTTACAGTTGTGTTTTTTTATACACAGTTAATCATAACGATCAATTCAAAACAACATCTTTATTCGTTTAATGAAAACATTTAGGTATCTGTAGTATTTTGGTAAAGTTAATTATCTTAATATTTGAATTGCTCAGCAAGACTAAATTATTTTAATGTTAAATTTTTAACTCTAAAAACAACAATTTCTTATGATATCGTATCTTAAGAAATAAGGTAGTATAATTTAGAACAACAATCTTACAAGTTTACATAAAAGCAATGCCCTACATCATCAAAGAACCATGCATAAAATACATAAGTAAATTCAATATTTGTCACCTTTATCTACGGAACCTCCAATGATAATATTTTCATCCATTCCATAAACAGAAGTTTCCCCGTTTCGGGTAATATCTCCCCACTTCCCGACTCATATCCTTACAATATTACTTAGGGTATTATTTCCGTCCCTTTCTCCCCCACAGAGAATCGTGTTTGGTTAGTATACCCATCTCTGTTTACTTTCTAAATACTCTCTAACACTATGGTGTTATTGTTACCATTAGAGTCTACAAATTGTAATCTTGTATTCTTTGTTTTTCCTTATTGCTTACCTTTTCTTTTATTATGATGTATAGTTTTGTATGTTTAAAAAAATGTTTAGCTGTAAGCTTTTAGACATTTATCGCCTTCTTCTGAAGCTTTTAAAGCTCTATAACTAATCTTAAAATTATACATTAAGCTTAAAAAAACATTAGGAATGTGTTAATGGAAATTTAAAATATCTTTCTTAACATATTTTTTAAAGATTTTCTTATCCACATATAAATACTTATTTTATAATACCTAATATCATCTTGAAAACATCTTAAACGTTTATTGAAATCGAATTGAAAGTGTGTTAATTTGTCTTCAATATGAAAAGTCTTTCTATCGCAGTACTTTAACTATAACATATGTATTCGCATTTTACTATCCAAGAAAAGAGAGTATAATATAAAAATTGTGAAGTAGAACTACGTACAGTAAAGGGCCTCTTCACATCAAACAATGGGCACAAAGAGCTAGGAAATCTCAAACTAACCGCAGTACTTTGCTTTGAGAGCAAACGGAGCAAGGGCGGGTTAAGAAACGTTCAAAATAATACGATATTTAAGACTAAAATATCGTTCCTTTGGTATCATTTATAGCTCAAAGGATTAAAGCAAAAGTAATACAAGTTAAAGTAAGAACGGTTAGCATCTGTGCAAAGGAATCATCGATACTAAATGCTCATAAATATGAAGTATCTCTCAGTTTGAAGATGTTGTTGAAAACAAGTGTATCGAAGAAAGCCCCGGTATTTGTAATTTTTCACTTGATAAGAAACAATTTTTTTCCGTATTAAATGGTCTCTGTTTAATAGTACAATAATTATTGTCAGCTAGATGATGCTCTTCAAAATCTATTATTTCCAAACCATATAGTAATATTTGACCCATTGTCTTTTAAACCAGATGGTTCAAATCTTTACCTGAATTAATTTTAACATAAACATTATAAAATAGTAATAAGTAATAACTAAAGAATTATTTCTCACACAAAATTCACAAGAAATTCTTATTCATACACACAATAACTCACAACAACGTCAAACATTTTCAATAAACAGAGTTTGAAGAAACAAACAAACAAAATGAACTGCATAAAACTACAGTTAAAGTTCCACATGCAAATCAAATAGAAAACTTGAAAACTTTTGATGCATAGCCCTGTCGTCTTGTTGTGAAATGGGTCTAATTTAACCATTGAGTGGATTTTATTCCAGCCAAGTGGAAGGCCTATTTTAGCATCCTATGAACCTATGTAATAGATTTCTATATGGCCCTATGGTCATATAGAAATCTACCTAGGTATGTATATTTTAAACATTTGAAAACTTGTGATGCACAGCCCTGTCATCTTGTTGTGAAATGGGTTAGCTAATTCAACCATTGAGTGGATTTTATTCTAGCCAAGTGGAAGGCCTATTTTAGCATTAGACCCTATGAATTATGTTATACATGTCTATATGACTATATCTGTACAGGTAGTTGTTATAAAACTAATACCAAATGTGAAAGTATTTGTAAATTAGAATAACGTGTAAAAGTATTAGAAAATGATGTCTTTGAGTAATCTACGTTAGTATTAAATTGTCATGAAAATGCTTGTTATTATTATGAGAGCTAAGTACAATTACTTATAAGTATTAGATTATAAATACATACATTTAATACGATGATTTACCATAAAATAGCTACTACGAAGATTTAGTGTTAAATTGGAATAATAAAATTGCTCCCGAGAAACACGGTGACGTACCTACGTATTACCTTTTTTCAAATTGATGAAAGACGTTTCTTTACATCATGTAACAGTTAAGTGAATACCTTAGATCATTACTTAATGATCTAAGGTGAATAGTTATCAATTTAATCCTATCACATCAAAACAAATCCAAAAATTTCCAAGGAAAAGCAAACTTCAAAGCGCGACACCAAAAAGAAAAGCCAAACCGAACTTCTTGCCAAAGTTTCGCATGCAAATCAGTAGCATGCAACGAAACTCCAACAAAAAGTGGCAATTCATAGCCCTGTCACATGGCGTCCAACTTAACCCTGTTGCTAACGCGACCACTGAATAACTGTAACACGGGGTGCTATTTTTAGGATTTATTCCTGGATGAATTATGGGTTAAGTTTTGTAGATTGTGACTGTTTTAAAGATGAAAAATGAAGTATTTTAAACTTTTAATGTTTATACGTTAGCAAGAAAGACTATAATATAGGTTTGGATATCGCGTTTGATATGTGGAATTTAAAGAAAGAATGTCTTCACAGCAAGGAAGAGTTTAAGAAATAATTTTTGAATCACTTTATGTACATGATATTTCATGTTAGGGATTTCATGTTAGGATCATTTCATGTTAGGCCGCTACCATGGCACAGTGATTGACATGACTACAAATTAAATCCGAGGCAAAAATATAGAATTAGTTATTTACTTTTAAAGCACAAAACAATTAGGTACCTATCGTAAGTAGAATAAGTTTTCCGTGTCATATCCTTGTAATAATCAATACGAATTATCAGTAAGATTGTCATATTCATTAAAATTGACCTGGTAGATTCCTGGCTTTTTCACGAGGTACTACACGCATTGCTCTTAAAGCCTATTCGGAGAAACAATTCTTACAAGACCTATCTATTAGTAGAAGCACTTGTATGATATTATATACGAAAAAATCTTCAGGTGAAGTAACTTGGCTGTGTCCAGATTGATGGTTTGCCGTTTAGCTAAATGCCTCCTTGTCTCAAAGATTAAGTGAAAAGTCTGGCCCGTCTATTGTAAGACAGCTGTTTTTCTTCTTCCTTTATTAATAGGACCTCTCAATATCATCTGAGATATTTTCTTCCGAGATATTTTTGGGAAGTTGGTTTTGGACGGTTTGTCATAATATTTTAACAACTAATTGATATTCTTTGGCCATTTAGTTTTATTCAATGAGCCCTTTCACGACGGACAGTGTTGGCCCAACAAATGATCGCCGATGTTTGCCACCTTTACGGCAATTATGAATAAACATCTACAATGATGGCCGATCATAGACATATTATAGGCTATCACGATCATGGACTTTTCTCGCCCAACGTGAATTCGTCCAAAAAAGAAAAGAGTTTTGTAACTGACTGTAGCTGAAAAACTTAATAACTGAATAAACAGGAATAAAAAACAAAGTCACAATAAATTTAATCATCCGTGAAACCCATGTAATTCACCATCAAACACTAACGTGAATAGATAAAAAAATACGCGCGAAATGGCAAAACATTACGGAAATAATATGATCTTTAAGTTCTGGACGGTAACAGCTAAATCCCGTTGTGATACGCTAATCCCTGGATTTTACTCTGAAATCATTCGTGCGAGAACAATATAACGTTATTTATCATCCTGTCTTGTCATTTAGGGACATTTTGGATGCTCGGCAGATATAATATGGCGTGAGGTGTTGAATGCGGTAGGGTTAGGGTTGCCACTTAATGGTAAATCTGCGAACATTGTGAGCTATTATGATGTTTTGTGAGGTTTATTTAACAAGATCTTTTTGTCGTTTTCAAAGGCATTGTGTACAAGTAGCGTTACAGGTTTTTATTAAAAAGGAAAGACTTTCTGATTTTTTTAGATTTACCAATATTATAACAATTAATTTATATTCTTATTTTGTGTTTTTTACTCTCATCGTGAATAAAATAAAATTAATATGAAATATGTGCAGAAATTGGCTGACGCTTATGCGTCATTACGTTATTACTAACGTATCTATTTGTTATTTAAATGTTATAATAATCTTATCTTATATATAAAATTCTCGTGTCACAATGTTAGTCTGCATACTCCTCCGAAACGGGTGGACCGATTCTCATGAAATTTTCTGTGCATATCGGGTAAGTCTGAGAATCGGCCAACATCTATTTTTCATATGTACCACGGGCGAAGCCGGGGCGGACCGCTAGTAAAATTATAAATACTCCATACTACATAATTATTCTAAATGCTAAAAAGGAATAAGGTTAAAATAAACTAAATGAAAAAACATTTTCCCTTATGTACGATGTTAAATTCAACTTGTGTCAAGGGGTTTTGAGAAAAATTACCGCACAGGAAGTTGAGAGTATGACGGACGTTAGAGATAAGGGTCCCATTTTGTGAGATATTAAAGAATTTATGAGTTAAATCCAAATGTACATATATATTGCGAATATGTAAATCTGAAATTATGTGTGCTTTTGTAATAATAGCATTAGTTGTAGGTTTAATAGAGACATACACATAAAAACTCTTTAATCAAATTTATGTCGTTTTATATTTTTTAAATTTTCATTAAAACATTAATATTACAATAATTTGATCATTGTTTATTTAGATAGATTTGTTATTACATTTGATATTGATTTACTATATGACTATTATAACACCAAACTTGATACAAATACATCTAGGCTTCAGTTTTACTGACGAAACTATGATCAAGTGACTGCTTTTCGGTAGTTTCTCCTTTATCACAGCTACAACCAATGTGTATACCTCTTATGTCTAACAGAATATCGAAACTACACAAATATATTATTTTAAGACACTATCATCACTTGGACTGGACTACCTTCACTATTAATATGAATAGCAAAGATAAAACTTAACCAGCCTAAGCAAATACATACAAACTATCCCAGACAAATCCCAGAATCTACCTAAAAAAAAACTACATCTATAAAATAAAATATTCCGCCACCAAATAAAATAATATTAAAAAAATAATTCCCAAGCCACCAACCATAAAGCTTCGATAAAACAAACTTGCGGTTCACATAAAAATAAACATTACGCAATTGTCATGTAGCAATAAAAAAGTTGGACTATAAAATTGTTTGTTTCACCTATACGCTATAAAACTATCAAATATAAAACTACTGTTGTTTTACAAGCATTACATTTATCTTCTTGACAGGTTATAGTGCTATTTTACGATTTAAAATATGCTTTTTGGTAAAGTATTTGCTAGGTGAAAATAACGTTGGTATAATTATGCTCGAATACTTTTAAAATATGCAATCGTTGAGGAATTCGATCTATTTTATTGTAATTCGATCTTTCGTGTTGAATACAGAAGTTTAATGTTTAATCTATTTTGATAACAAATATCTATATTACAAAGATTATAAAGTAAAACATCTGATTAATTCAATATAGTTTTTGTCTACAATATAATACAGAAGCAAATCTCTTATTTACTAAAATTTAAGTCGTCTTTATAAACCAATACTATGTAAATTAAACGTATCCAAATCAACAAAACTTAATCAAAGCAAAACATAGAGTTTAAAATACAGAAAGTTCAATTTATCTCTATAAAATGTTGCGAAGGCTCTATGTCGACATGTCAACGTCATCTCAGAGGACACTCAGGCTTTACAAAGAGCTTTTGCTTCCCCCTGAGCGCTTGAAAAAGCTGTCTCTATATACAGTGGATACTACACGGTCAGAAATCAGAGTTCGCGAAATTAATTTTAAAGGGACGCTTATTTTTCACCTTTGGAATGGATATGTTTTATTCTTTATTTTTTAGCAAAGCAAATAAATCTTCGAAGTTGGATGTAAATCTGATTAAATGTGTTTTTACAAATTCTTGGCTGTTTGTATGTTTTTTTTCGTAGCTTTAAAACAGAAAACACTTTTATATGCTTAGGTATACCCGTTATACAATAATATGTACATATACGTACGTATTTACATATTACCTAATCAAGTGTTATGAAATTCTCTATCTTTTTTATTTACTACTAGTGATCCGCCCGCGGCTACACCCGCTTTGTCTAAACTCAATATCTTCCTCGAGAATCACTCTATCTGGCATCAAAATCCGTCGCGTATTTTTAAAGATTTAAGCATTATAATATGTAGTGATTCACCGGAATTGAATCTGAAACTTTCTCTAAGGTCCATGGGAATAAAACGAAAAAGTAACCTAATATACATTACTAACCGCATTCCTAACACATAACAAAATTATTTGCTCCAAAGGAAACAAAAGTGAACGGAAGGATTTTATTAAAAACTTTCACGGAAGGAAACCTCTATCAAAGTTAGATAATGGATTTATAAGTTTTTCCGGTCCGAGGTAAGAGGACAGTATGTTTTTGTTTTTAACCAACTTGAAAAGAAAAGAAATGCACATTTTATTCTACATAATAAAAACAACAAAAGAATGAATGAATATGTAATCCTTCTAATACATACATATAAATAGAGCGGTTGTTACACCGAACATATCTCTTTATATGTTCTGTGGGTTGTTACATGGCACATAATTTTTGTTAGATATGTAAGGGGCAATAATTTATCGCTAGTGAGCAATTTCTTCCAAGCAACCTAATAAAGTACTCAAGCTATTGTATTATTCTTAATGAGTTTCTATTTGAACTGAAAGACTATTGAAAAAAAAATTCTCAATTATCGCCATGGACGTATAAAAAAAGACGGACGGTATATCGCCTAAACATTGAGTGAAGCCTAGTAATGGCGGCGACACATCCATGTGTGTGTGCCATGTTGCCATGGCAACAGCTGTCCTGATGACAATGGCGGCTGTATTTTTTTTCTATAAATTTTGCCGTAATAATTTTGTCATTAAAACATTAATGAAATAACTTGCTTCCCTGTGGAATGTAATCCCTTGTGTTTTGTTATTTAAAATTGTACTGTTGCGACACCATTTAACCACGCAAGACAGCATTTTAAATATTTTTTGTGAAACAGTGACGCAGTTAATCGGTCGGTAGTTCACGACGTAATGGCGGCTGACTAGCTTACTATGGTGAGAGTGTGTGCGTGTTTATTGTCTTTACACGATCGCTAGCTTACTATTGTGGCTTCACGTTGTTTGTTCGTAATACGGCGTCCGTCTTTTTTTATACGTCCATGATTATCGCTTAAAAAAGATAGTATAAAAATAACTTTATTTAAAACAAATAACTGGTTACAAGCATTCAATTTTTTTTTAATTTCAAATAATGATACTTCAGATTCCCATAACTATAAAGTGAAAAAAACAAACGACTCTATAAATAGATTTCTTACCTCAGTTATTTCTATAAAAAACCTAACAACCGACGTTTATAACGGTTGTTGAATACAATGAAACAATTTTCTTGTAGCCGAAGCCCGTCTCAATCAATCTATCATCCTAAAGCCGCTCCTCTCAGCAAATTACATGTAAATCCTTTGGATTTAGACTACAAATAAATAAATATAATATTCCACTAGCGTACTTTGAAATGAAAATGCAGTTATTTTTAGTTCTTTGGTGATATTATTTAGAATGTATTTTAAATTATTTATTTTTATTTTGTAAATTTATTATCTACTAATTCAGTGAAATCACGACGTAAAAAGGATAATTTTAAGGCACATAATTATGTGAAGCAATATTACAAGTACGTTCATAAACAATGATATTTATATATTATTATCTAGAGTACAAGAGAATAAAGAATATTATATGTGCTAGAAGTCATACCTAATTAATTATAATTGATCCATTGAAATGTTACATTTTTTAGGCCTGACCTTGAGTTTTTTAGAGGACGCAATTTTATTTTTTTGATGTGTAGGGGGGGTCAGTGTGAAGCTAAAACCAAGTTTGTGGGGTCGCCACCCTTGTCCCATGGCCGCCATCTTGAAAATAGCGGTTGAAATGGTTTTAACGATATATCTCTTAAACTATTTATCTGATAATAAAACAATCTTCACATTATTTGTTGCAAATTAAATTCTCTACAACTTTGATTCAGTAACTTTTTGTCGTAGAACTATAAATAAAAAAGTTATAAGCGAAAATGTTCAGAAATTAGAGCTATTTATATTTTTCAATAAAACTTTTTTTTATCATTTTACGAAGAAATGATATAAAACTATTTTTGTAGATTGTTTTTCGAGGAACAACTTTTATATACAACATTTTTTCATTACGTCAATAGCTAAGGTTTTACAGCGCTCAGAAGTGAGTACTATTTTTCAGTAGTAACTATACATAATAAATTGGCTATTGGCTCTTTTCCCAGACTCCACAACAATGGAAGCACACTGCAGAACATTTCAGCCCTGCTTTTCGACGTAAAAAAAAACGCACTTCCAGACTCTACCTCCTGGGTTGTGGGGAAAAGATTCAATAATTAATTATTAATAATATTGTAAAATTAATTATTAAAAATATTATTATAACAAAAATAAAATAATTACTTACTGGTGACAAAATTATTATTAGTACACACATAATATATCGTATTCTGTATAGTAAAGAGTACTTAAAATAGTACTCACTTCGGATGGCTGTAAAACCTTAGCTATTTACTTAATGAAAAAATGTTGTAAATAAAAGTTGTTCTACGAAAAACAATCTACAAAAATGGTCTGATATAATTTCTTCGTAAACTTATAAAAAAAAGTTTTATTGAAAAATATAAACATCTCTAATTTCTGAACATTTTCGCTTATAACTTTTTTGTTTATAGTTCTACGACAAAAAGTTACTGAACCTAAGTTGTAGAGAATTTAATTTGCAACGAATAATGTTAATATTGTTTTATTATCAGATAAATAGTTTAAGAGATATATCGTAAAAACCATTTCAACCGCTATTTCCAAGATGGCGGCCGTGGGACAAGGGTGGCGACCCCACAAACTTGGTGATAGCTTCACACTGACCCCCCCTACACATCAAAAAAAATAAAATTGCGTCCTCTAAAAAATGCGACCCCAAATGTAACTTTTCAATGGACCAAATGGTAATGAGTGACAAAAAGGCAAATTTATATTTATATCCTAAACAAAATCTATACTCACACACTCATCTACACTCAGCACTGATCATTACATAATAACATACCTACTATTATCTATAAAAGTAATAAAACAGGCAATTAAGCACAGCACCAAACTCGCATTGAAACAAAGAAATTCATAACTCAAGAGTTTCCACACCCACAAACTCGACTTCAATATCTTATAACTCCCCGATTCTTTGCACTCACATCACGTATCATACACTTGCTGGAGATCTAATGTAATATGACAACTTGACAGATATCTATCTCATCCCACTAAGTGACGTTCCAAACGAACGCATAAATATTAAATATGGAACATTTCGCGGCGTAGCCGTAACGAAATGTAATAAAGCCCCAAATTAACTTCGAGCATATATTAGGAACATTATTTGTATGTTTATTACATTTTTTTCGTGAAACTTTCAAAGGGATTCCGTGGAAATTTCCAAATTGCGTCGTGCAGGTATTCGTATGGATACATAAGTAGCTAAGAACTCCGTCAGTCCTTTATAAATTCCCAGTTCATAAATATAGATGCTTTCGCTTCAGTACTTACGCTTTGAAAACTGCTGCATACAAACTTGAGAGCTCCTACAATGTCATAACATCCTGGTAGCTGATGGAAGTTTATTGCTAGTTTGACGAAGCGATCAAATTGATAACATACCCCAATATTTCCTAGGAATATTATGTATTCCTGGGAAATATAATATACTTTATATTTAGTATAAGTAACTGGCTATGGCACAGTAGTGGACATGGAGCAGGTAATTGTATATTTTATGTCTAGTATAATTACCGTTTATTTTTAAAAGTATATTAAAATAGCTAGTAATAAATAGACTCATAATAAATTTATCAAAATTTAAGTTCTATAAACTTTACACTTAACTTACATATTCAATTTAGGCGTCCTTCTATAATAATTAACTAAATTTATAATATTATGATAATTAATACAATTTTCTCATTAGATCTACGAACTTTTCATACCAAGGTGAATCGTAAACTATCACTTGATTATACAATATACATATTATAACGTTTGTATAGTGTTAAGATTCATGATGATGTTCATTATGATTTTCATCTTATTACTGTTAGCAATTACAGATAATAATAGGTATAATTATCTACCTTATACATGCAAAACCGATCGAGCAAAGTGATTCAAACTCAACACGTAAAACATAGTTTCTCATAGACATCAGGGGCCGTATTACGACCTCTTATTTCCAAACAGATTTATTATAGTATTATTTGAATTTGCCAGTCAGTTGTCGTGAATTGTCACGGCGTAAACTGACTGGGAAATGGGAATAAGAGGTCATAATACGGCCCCTGGTAATAAGCACTTGCTCCTCACCTCTTACTTTCATCTTTAAATACGCAGCAATAAATCTAGCTTTATTCCTCTTTCATATAATTGTATTGTTAGGAATAACATGGCTACGTGTGAAACGCCGGTGGCTTGGTCACGCTCCAAGCGAATAAAGCGCTCAGAGCCTAAAATATAGCTTACGTTTTATCTACAACTGCGAGATAAGCCAAAATTCAAGGATTAGTAAGGTCTACTAGATTCTGGTACACCTGGGATGTATATTTTTAGTAAATGATGAATGGTCTAGAAGTTTATGGTATTTTTCGTAAGTTATGTATGTCTCTGGAGATTTCAAGTTATATAAAATTATGTGAGTAATACTAGTTGGATATGTTATTTTAGGGCCTATATAAAATTAAATTAGTCAGTCCATTATTCAACAAAATATTAAATAAGACATAAATCATGGAGTAGGTACCTATGTATTCTATTTCTTAACTGCTTTAAATTCTGAAAATAATAGAACGTAAAAAAGATGCTATATGTATGAGGACGATCCTTTTTGTATAAATTATAAACACGACCATTGAAGACAACAATAAAAATAATCAAACAAAAACAAAAATCAAATCAGAATAACCACCAATATTGTGACATAATTCACAACAAAAAGTCAGCCATCTAATTTCCCGCCAACATCGAAAACAAATCAGCTGATTGCACATCTCGTTGAAGACCGTACAACTATTGAATAAACACCGCAAAGTGAAATGTCAAACGCAGCGAGATGTCATATCTGAAAGCAGAAAGCGATTGCATATAGCCGCACTCCTCACTCCATTATTGAAACGAAAGAGACCGCAGTATTTCCTCTCCGAATGACCATAGCTTTGCTATTGACGTGAGGAAATTACTCGTTTAATCACTGAGCACTTTAAAGCTTGTATATTTTAATTAAAGCATTGAAATTATAATTAAAGTATCTTGATACAAAGGCAGTTTTTGTAGTTAATTATGAATGAAGTGTAGGTACAAAATGGTGATTAAATAAATAAACGGATTAAACAGCTTGTTGAAGCCTTTTGGAAAATGCATTGATATGATTAATATACCTACCTACTGTTTTGATAAAATTTATTTATTAATTGCTGTGAAAATTTGCACCGCTTTTACTTCTTCCCATGAATATAATTTTTAAAGTTCGCAACATTTTCTCCTTTTTAACTTTCAATATTAAATTATGTACCTACTCTAAAAATTTCAATTCTATTAACACGGTAAAATATTCTTAAAATCAGATATAGAATCTATGTTACATATTATATACCACAACCCCATTTTTTCAACTAAACACTTTTAGAAACGCCTCTGAATCGTCATATTACAGCAATTACGTAACATCGGTTCAGAGAGCAGTTACAGCAGATACTAAAATTAATCCCCAGTGAAGTAATAAAAAGCCTGCCTGGGTAAAAGCTGAATGAAATGCGTCTGCCCTAAACCCCACAAGGGTCACGGGACTTTAATAAACTCAGACATTATTACATGTACAGACTTTTACATATTAAACTAGGTTTTCTAGGATATTACCTAGGTTTGTATCAAGAAAACCTATTAAGTCTGGGAATCAATTGTTGTCGTAGTACCTACCTTTAATTCGAACATGACATAATAATCGAAAAATGAAGGCAATTTGAAAAAATAAAACAGTCAAAAATTGGTGTCTGAATGATGGATTTTTGATACGTGTTCATGTTGTGTTTATCTTTTCAAATGAAAGCTTACAGGGTTACAAAAGAAACAGCAGTAGCTTGTATGATCAGACAATCGACCTGTCTGTAGGTACCGTCACTAAAAAAAGGAAAACTTTAACAATAGGCGTAATCCAATCATGCTAACCCGACTTATTATTAGGTACTTCCAATACACAATTTTTGAACGTTATCAAGTTTATGCGTCATAAAGCTTAAGACAATGTTTCTGAACGACATACCGGAAATTGTGACCGAACAAATGGCTTGACGCGTTGTTTATAACCATTTGAATAGCGCCGTTTATCATACGAGTGGGTTATACTGAAATAGATGACTTGGGTTAATTGTGCGCCATTCCAACTATATTTCAGGGGTTTTAACAATGCTATCGGTCAGGAGTTAAGGATAGTATTGAATGGTAAATGAGCATGCGAGGTTTAGTGGGATAATAATATCAAATACTATGAGATTATGTTTAGATAGGTAGGTACATTTTGTTAATACCGCCTTTATATTACCTCTTTCTTTTACTAAGGTATGATTGAACCACTTATCGGACAAAGAAGGTTGATTGCAGTTTTGTGACAAAGCATCCTTCAGTAAGGACTGTCTTCATAAAAAAAAAAACTGTTTCATGCATTAATTACCTACAAATAATTGATGAAAACTTTCGCAGTTTTTACATAACCGATCAACTTATATCCAGGTATAAAAAAACCTTACTGACATACTTCTATCCTCGATAAAAACCTTAAAATCTTTAAGTTCCTGAATAAGCCAAACATATTGTTTTACTATATTAGACAAAGCACTTATTACAAGGCCAAAAGTTTTATCTTTATTGACAAAACACGTGTAGGTACAAGCGAATCAAAATGCCATTACCTAAAGTAATACGTTTAACAAACTTCGTAAATACGAAGGAATTTGGTAAAGTATCTCGATTTAGAAGGTTGGCTTGGAAACAACTCTTTGCCAAGAAAGTATTGACAGTTCATCATAGGGAAAATATCTTCTTATATATTCAGCAGTCTTTTAAATACGCTTTTATAATATGCTTCATATTTTTGTATTTAACTGACTTCTTTAGACTCGAATTTGACTCATTTTAAGCGGATAGATTTTATTCAAACTTTGTACACTTATCAAGGTATCGGATCGGTGATAATACAATCATTTTATGAGTTTAAGCTTGATTTTTATATTTTTTAACTGTGTATATCAATTATTAGCTGTGCCCTGCGGTTGCACCCGCGTGGCTCTGCTCCTGTTAGTCTTAGCGAGATGATATATAGCCTTATAGCCTTCCTCGATAAATGGGCTATCTATAAAGACCGAAAGAATTTTTCAAATCGGACGTTCCTGAGATTAGCGCGTTCAAATAAACACTTCAGCTTTATAATATTAAGATTTAAGCATGAATGCTAAGTACTAAAATAAAGTAAACAATACCGTTGTAATTATTGCTTCAAGGGATAAAATATACATTGTGCTGAGATCAACAAATCTCTTGAGTTCTCAACCACGAACGCTCTTCAAGCAGCAATCGGGCACCTTAAGAACTAAGTAGGACCTAATTAAATATTGTCAAGCCTCTATTATTACAATACTAATTCTTGACGAAACTCAAACTTCTGAAAGCGCTTTGTGCAAATTTGAAATTGTGTAAATTTCACAAGTACGTCTATACGTTCATAATAAACAATGATTTAAATTTAATATTTAGATTTCGACTCGGAGTTTATGATTATCTTTCTGTATTTATTCGTAATATCAACAAAGATATCTCGTTATAATTTTGGAATTATACGAAGATTCCGTAAATTAATTTGGAAACTGTTTATTTCGTTTCGTGTTTATTCTGTAGGGTAGGGCGGGGCTAGTTGAGCATAGGGGCAAGTTGGGCAATCGAAATATCTCGCAAACTATTCACCATACGTATAGGCATCGTATGGCGGAAAGAAGGAGTCGCGGAAGGGGTAATCACCACACGATCACTAGAGGCGGCTGGACGAACGAGTGAAGCGCCCGTGCGTTTTGTTTATTTTGTGCCCAAAAAGTAAAAACGTCGTTTATTGCAAGTTTTCGTCTATATTAATCAATTGTTGTCTGTTTTCAATCAGGTAAGTGTTAATCTTCCAGATAATTATTGTACTTTTGATATGTAGAGAGGTTCTGGGTATAACTCTTACGATTTTTTTATAACCTCACTTTTGTTCTAAAATTCCGGGTTGGGGTTAGTTGAGCTATAGTTGCTCAACTTACCCCACGACTCAAGCAACTGGAAATTGTACGACCATACCCAAAGGCTGGTCCTAGAAAAGCAGCTAAAACTAACAGAAGAAAGAGGAACGCTGCAATACTAACAGACACTCCCGAAAAGAACGCTTTAGAAGAACAGCAAAATAAAACCACAAAAAAAATTAAGAAGCCAAAGAAGAACATGGGTAAGAAAAGGAAGAAGGGTGTCTGTAAAAAAATACTGCAGTCAAGTGAAGAAAGTGATGATAATGATTATTCCTGTCTGATTTGTTGCGAAGGCTATGCTGAAAGTTTACCAGGAGAAAATTGGATCCAGTGTCAAGCTTGCAGGGAATGGGCACATACAAAATGTGTTCCAGGTGCTGGTCTTACTTTCGTTTGTGTCAATTGCAACAGTGACAATGACGATTAAGTTGCTAAGATCTTATTAATATATTTTTTTAAGATATTTAAGTCTGATTTTAAACAGAAAGACTGAATCTAATCCTAAAGTTAGTCTTAAGATACGTTGATGTTTTGTTTATTCTATTTTCAGTTAATTATCCAAAGAAAATTATTTTAAGTTTTGTTTTTTTGTCACTAAAAGACTATAAATAAAGAACTGATTGTCGAACACATATTTCACTTCTCTAGTCAACAGTGAACCCATGGTTTGGTTAGACATTCTTAGTGCTCAACTTGCCCCATACCCCTGCTCAACTTACCTCACCTATGGGGTACATTGAGCGTACTTGACTTTCTGCATTTAAACAGCTGTAGCTCTTAAATTCGACTTGTTACAAAAAAATTACTATGGACACTTTTGCTAAGGGATAAATTACTAATCCATCAAGCCGCATAACGACTCATTGAGACTTATTATTGAGGAGCTATATCCGCTCAAGTGAAAAATTGCTCAACTAGCCCCGCCCTACCCTACTAACGGAACTCTTAGTTCCTTCAAAGCTAAAAAATCAATTAATAACAAGTCAATTTTATGTAATGAATATAATATGAATAGATACCACAAAATGAAAGTATCTATACTAATATTATAAAGAGGAAAAGTTTGTAATTATGTATGTATGTATGGTTTTCACGCATAAACCTCTCAACCGATTTTGTTGAAATTTGGCACAGACAATCTTTAGACCCTCAGAAAGAACATAGGCTACCTTTTATTGCGAAATATGTACCACGAGCGAAGCCGGGGTGGACCGCTAGTACCTATAATATAAAATGAAAGTATAAATATTAAATTTATAAGATGTGTGTTACAAAATTCATTTTGTAACACAAATCTTATAGCAATCATTTCATTGCTATGAAACGTTTATACCT
Organism: Colias eurytheme; assembly: GCA_907164685.1. Classification (NCBI taxonomy): domain Eukaryota; kingdom Metazoa; phylum Arthropoda; class Insecta; order Lepidoptera; family Pieridae; genus Colias; species Colias eurytheme. Next base: position 72,871 of record CAJQZN010040537.1, read on the forward strand.
ATTAGTAGGTAGGTACTAGGTACAAAGATTTTTTTATACATATTTTTTATTTCATTTAACCCAAACCGTATCTACAAAACAACTTTATTCTACCACTTAACCTTTCAATACTACACAACATCTATTATAATATATAAAGCCCTTTTCAGTAGACTCAATACACTATATTCCATAGATACCGATGTACAAACATACAATCTATGTCATTGCGACGTATTGTGGCCGTGGCGATGCACTTACAAAGAATCGTGTAACAATGTTACGATTTATCACGCTTTTGTTGTACTTTTATTAGCGTAGGTATTTGGAGGTTTGATTAAATTTTGATCGGATTAAAAAGAAAGAGTAGGTAAAGTTAAAAACTTTGCAAAGTTTTGTAATAAGTGGAGTCTTTTACATTAAAAAGTTTCTTTAAAGATAGGTAAGCCTAGTTTTATCATACAAATAATTTACTATTTAGCAATAATTAAACATTAGAAAAGTTTTTATTATTAAGAATTACCTACCTACAGTGGATTAAATGTTAAATTAATTTTTCCTATCTTTTTGTGATTCATTTATTTTTTTCTAAATATTAAACGTTTTATTTGATACCTAGAGATAAAAATCCTATCTTCAAATATTAATTGATCCCTATTAAGTGAATCCGCGATTCCAAGAAATATTTTATAACACCTCAATTTCCCCGAATGTTAATAATGTCATTATGAAATTCGGTATTATTCCTGTTGTTTAAAATACTACACAATTAATGGCCGGTAATGGGCACATCGATCATACGGCCCATTGTCGACGACACGTTGTTTGAGCTAACAAATTGTATGAAATATTGTGCGCTATGATGTTAGGGAGCGTGCACACTGGTACAATAGGAGTAAGGTGCCGTGTACACTGGTATAAATTCAGCTGATGTTAGGTGGTGTTTACACAGGTACAACGGAGATGTTAGGGAGCGTTTACACTGGTAGCGTTGAGGTATCAATCTCGGATGTTACAAGGATTTTGATACGAAAGTTTGGGTGCTTTATCTGGTGAGGAATGTTTCATTGCAAGTTAGAATTTAAAATGTGTATTTAAATGCATTATTTTATATTTTATTATTTGGTTTCTTGCATTAAAGTAAGAAATTAAAAATTAAGCATTTATTTCAACACACACAAACACACAACAATAACATTATAAATTAGTGAGAGGTAGGTAAGTTATGATTTATGAAAAACATCTCTTCGCATTCTCTTCTCATTCTCTTCAATCGCAAGCATTAATAATTCTATTTTAGAGAAAGTAGGTACATTGAGCATTATCTTATTATGGTCAATCATTACCAAAAATAATTATTATAGATACACCTCCAATTGAAATTAAAAAAAATACAAGCTTTTTCTTCAAATTAACATCAAACAGCATGTAGACTTTAAATGAACACAATCCTAATAAACAATAAAAATAAACCAAAAAAAACTCAAATTCAAGCTTCAAATTGAACAAACGTAACTTCACAACAAACGCTTCCCTTAAAACTGAAAACGTAATTCCACTAGCCATAGCAATTGAAATGCAAAGTCTAACTAAACGAAAGGGAAAAATACACAATTTAATATTCAACATGCATAGAGATGAGTTTGCTACTGTACTCTTTATACTATGGTATGAAGATACAGAATACAGAGAGTAGGAATATAGAATAAACAACTGCAAGTAGGTACATACAGCTATAGGTGGATTCAAGAGTTTTAATTGCGTGGAACAAATAAATAGTTGTGTTTTTTGCGAGTCTTGTATGTTGGAATTAGGAGTTTTATTCGAAATCGCGATTTATTGATTATTTTTTAAGGAATATGATAACGCGTCTATTTATGATCTCATTCAGTAAAAAGCGTTCGATTCGAACCATTTGAACGGTCTTAAAACAAGTAGGAGGTTCTTAACATCCAAAATACTAAATAATTGCAATTTATTTTTTATTTATTTATTGTATTTAAACAATTAGAAAACAATAAGCAATACCCTACTTAGATTTAATCCTCCTGCATATTACCCATAAATTATTATTCTACAGCCTTTATAGTTCATACAGTACCCACATTTATTATTTTTGAATCAATTGTAACATTCGACATTCATTCACATTAGGTACCACTTAATATTACACAAATTTTAACCAGAAATCTTGTTCTACATCTACGGTTACCGTTACATAAGTGTCATTTTACTCTTTATGAATCAATTGTAAAACTGTAAAACAAACATTTCACTATCGAGCGAGTCAGCTGGCCGTGACAGGGTTTAATTTATCCGACCTTTTGCTTTGACTGGCCGACTCTTGCAGCGTTTGTAGTGCTTGCCGTGAAATTCAGTTTTGATTCGAGGAAGCTTGTTTAGGCTATAAGTTTTTATGTACGAGTAATTGTATGGTGAAATCTGGTTTTATAGTAAGTTTTTAACGTTGACAATACAAAATATTCAACCCAAGTTTTCGATATAAAATAGAGATTAAATAATTAAAGATTTCCTAGAGTTTTTCAAGCGCACAATAAAGAAAGAGTTCCTTAAAGCATGACATAAAAATTAAACAATTCCATATTACATCAATTCTATTCCCGCTTACCAAAATATATCCCAATTTATATACATTTTACGATTGTAATTAAGCTAATAAAAACACCAGAGAAGTACGTGCGAGCGAACAAAAACAAGGGTCGATTTGATAAATGGTAGCCTTTCCAATGTTGATTAAAAAGAGCGCAAAAAATTAATATAATATGTTTTCCCTCCCACTCGAAGGAACGACCCGCAATTTTTCCGTATTATATTCAGTTTTTCCGAGGGAGTGCCGTGAGGGCCCTCCACAACACTCAAGCGACTCTTTATTCTGTGATTGTTTGGAAAAGATTTCACTATTGTGGCGACTTGCTATTATGTTTGACGGTTTCTATAATGCCCAGAGTGAAAATATGGACGTGTGTGAATAGAAAAGAGTGGAATAAATGACTTTCTTTTAGGATAGAAAGTGTGGAATAGGTACTTGTGTTATAATTTTATAATCGCCTCTTAGTTTTGATATACCTAGTGCATTATTATTAGACCGGGAGATACTGACACAAAATTTCGAGTCATTTGTAACAAGGATGGCGGTTCTACAGGGGTCTTAGTACGCAATGACAAAAAGAAAAATGATGGTGTGAACGCTGGTACCGGTGGCTTAGTCGCGTGGGCGTTTGTCGAACTCGTCGGAAAAATAGCGAAAGTCAAACGATTTGTAACACAAAAATTTTAGAATTTACCGATAGCCCATAAAAAAGTAGTAGGCGGTAGTGTCATGCCATACTTTTCCGGTGTGACTTACAGCCCGCCATACCGACGCGAATGTTTTGATTTAAATAAAACAATCATTCAACCATTTGTACCAGGCTAACTTTTGCACAGGTAACTATCGTCGTGCAGCCATTTACGAAAATCGCCATGCCATACTTTTCGGACGATTCCAAATGGTCGCCATACCGCCGAAAATCTGCAAAAAATTTTTATTTCGCCAAACTTTTTGTACCAGTATTGCATTTGGATTTTTGGAGAGTATTTGATAAAATGTGACCATTATTATATTTGCCATACTTCTAGTAGGGGGAAAAAGTGCTGTCATACTTGAAAACTTAATTTATTATTAATTTATATAAGTGAAGATTTCCAACACATAGATCTTTGAAATTTTGTATTTATATTTGTTGATCCTCAAACTTACAGGAAAAATAAGTGCCATACTGTTACAAATCGTTTGACTTTCGCTATTTTCCGACGAGTTCGACTAACGCCCACGCGACTAAGCCGCCGGTACCAGCGTTCACGCCATCGTTTTTCTTTTTGTCATTGCGTACTAAGACCCCTGTAGAACCGCCATCCTGTTACAAATGACTCGAAATTTTGTGTCAGTATCTCCCGGTCTATATATTAAGTATTCAAATAAACATTATTATTAAGTACCAAGGTATTTTGTGGAATTTAAAAATGTATTTAAATATTGTTTTCAAATTAGTTAAAGTCGTGATTTATTTATTTCATATTTTAAACCGTCGCGTTTATTCGAATTACAGGGCTTAGTAATAAAATAATTTTTGATAAACGCTTTTTGATTCATGGAAAGTTTCGATACCGAAGGTCAATAAAATAAAAAATAATACGCCGAATTTTGCCTTGAAAACACACGTCATTACGTTGAAACCTTGTCGTTACAATAACAAAACCTCCAATATCAAATAAAAGACATCAAATAATCACAAAAACGCAATATAATTTCACATTTAAATTAGTAATTTCACAAGCGAATGCGAAGATCACGTGGGATGTCGAGATGCGTAATTAGATTTTTGGTTTCCGAATTACGATTCCCTTTTAAATAGATTTTCAACGCTCCAACGAAACCGGGATATTTCTGCTTCAGCTCATACGAGAATACGTTTATTTTCATAATTATAAAGTAGTATACACAGACATAAATACCTACTGCTTACGTTTAATAAAGGATCGGGACAAATTAATGCCACTTCCTGAATTAATTATCTAATAGTGTGGATTTATATTATGTGTACGATGTTAGGGAATAGAACAAGGGAAATGTTTGGAATACTACGGTTATATTGTTCATTGAAAAAATATATTTTCGTATTCATTTATAACTATATTTATAAACTTTCGATTCTGCATTAGATAATGTATTCAGTTTGAGTTTATGATTGAGTCATAAACTTGAGCAATACTTTTAAAAAGCCTATGTGTGTATATAGGAATTTCGATCGAATATATTATGCTGTTAAGATTAAATCAAATTATAGGTACAGACTGATAATATCACTAGATATTGTAATACTGTGATATCACCCTTTTGTGTTCCTAAGTAGGAATAATTGGAGAAAACATTATTAAGTAAGTATTCTTTCAGACTAGTGGTGTAGAATCTGTTTATTATTCGCACACAATAAACTATCAATCACTACATAGTATAAAACAAAGTCGCTTTCCCTGTCCCTATGTCCCTATGTCCCTATGTCCCTTTGTACGCTTAAATCTTTAAAACTACGCAACGGATTTTGATGCGGTTTTTTTTAATAGATAGAGTGATTCAAGAGGAAGGTTTATATGTATAATAACATCCATTAAATAGTAGAAGTAGTACTGTTATTTTTAAGGTTTCTAATGTGATGTCGTAAAAAAATACATTTTTTCCGCTTACATTGCAAACGCAGGCTGAACCCTACGAGTTTTATCAAAATAATGTACTAAGTATTATACACATTGAAAAGGTCCACAGAAAAGTCCGCGATGGTATATTATGTCTATCTCTTATGGATAACCCACAATAACTTTTTTTTGTCATTTACTTTTTACGACAAATAATAGCTGTGTTTTACCTGAAAATAAAACACATATTAAATACTTACCTATATTTGAAGCTTACTTCATTGAGAAGGCACCTAGCTTTTTCCGCCTATTCTTCCCTCTCTTTCCGTTGTATGTATGCTATCTCTCTCGCACACCTCTCCACCAGGTGGCGGGGCGCACGATAATGTCGGGCGCTGGATGTTTTTCATTGAGTCGAAATCCACAACAGGTGGACGTTAAGTGTAAGCTTCAAATATAGGTAAGTATTTAATATGTGTTTTATTTTCAGGTAAAACACAGCTATTAAACACTTGACCGTAATTTGAAGCTTACTTCATTGAGACCTGCTTGTTACCCACCTGGTGTACAATATATGGACGCCAATGTGAATTTGAATACATAAGTAATTACTTATTTCTTTATTTGAAAGAGTAAGGTGTGCAGATAGTATACCTACCAATAAATCACACAAATTTTTATATTATATAATATATGTATTAACAATCCCAGATGAAAAGTTAATCAAATAAGAACCAAAAAGTTAATCATAATGATTAAAAGTATTAGAACTTATGAGATTGGTTCAAGCGTACCTTAGTTAACCTTTTGGGCTTGAAAAGTTAAAGTTACTACAATTTTCACTATCTTTAGCGTAAATCTGCGAAAGCGCCAGTAACGACTTTCAATTACGCATTTAGATGTTACTTACAAAATGAAGCAACAGCTGATCCCGACGAGGCAAAAATACCTCAAACTCAAACCTTTATTTATTCAATTAGAACTCTGTAGAAGCACAATTGAATCATCTTAACATAGAATTACCACCTGTCTCAACTCACACAGTTTTAACCCAACCTGCTACAAGCGGACAAGAAGAGAACTTGGTCCTTACTTTTGGGGTCAGAAATAAATTTAAAAGGTCACCCCTTGAATAAGGCAATAAAATATCAAAACAGGTAAACGGTTTTAATTATAATACAGATTTTTAACATCCAACCAAACCGTGCGGTATCTATTAATGTTTAGAGCCAACGCCACCAATCATAATCTAAACATGGCTAGTACTTTCAGTACAATGCATGAATTATTTATTTAAAACTGATAGGTCATAAACTCTGTACTGGAAACAAATATACTGAACTTAAGAGACTAAAATGATAAGGAGCTTATCTGTGTCCCAAAACTGCAATTACTACAGCCAAGTACGTTACTTTTAATCAATTCGGTTTTAAGATATAATTATGAATTACATCAGAACTTATATACCGAAAGCCTCGGGACTACATAACGTGACTTATCTTCTTATTCTTATCTTCTTATATATAAAAATGAATCGCAAAATGTGTTGGTAAGCGCATAACTCGAGAACGGCTGAACCGATTTCGATAATTCTTTTTTTATTATATTCCTTGAAGTACGAGGATGGTTCTTATGTAGAGAAAACGTAAACATGTACCACGGGCGAAGCCGGGGCGGACCGCTAGTTTATAATAATAGTGTTTGTGCACAACACTAGGCAGTCAACAGCTATATGAACGTCAGATAGGAAAAGAGCCAAATTTATCCAGTCAGTAACAAAGGATTTTAACTATAGTTACTTTATTCTAATTCAACCAACTACTACTAGCTACTCCGTATGTCTTTTGGATAGACGGAGGCAAATAGGATTTTTATTCCAACTATATCATTTGATATTTTGAAAATGTACTCCACATTTTCATACCGTCAGAGTCATTTTGCAGATTATAGTGGTGCAGCACTGAACACTGTCTATTAGGTGGCTGATGCTGCTGACCGGGCCTTCAGTTCCGCTTTCCAGAATACCTTCACCCTTCTAGGTGTTACTACTACTGAAATAGCGGTACTCTATCGCGTCGTTCAGGTCTCTAACTGACTAGGATTTCTCATATTATCGTAACAACCCTCGCTCGTTCTAACGAGGATAAATTATCGCCAAGGAATTCTGCTGTAGGATAATGGCAAGAGAGATTATAAGCTTAACTATGCATTATTATGTTAAGGAATATGGTGGGCTTTGAATACTATCGTCGTCTGAAAGTATCTCCTTTCGATTAACTGCATTAAGGATGCAGATCTGATCCCATCTTTGTCCCGTAGGAATGCTACGACAGTCTAAACGTTACACTGAACAAAGAAAATTGCCCTGAATATAGTCGGTTGTTCCAACATCCGTAATATGGCTAGCCTAAGGTTAGTTATCCCTTGATTGTAACTGCTACCAATGGAGGCATTGCTCTTGTGTTGTCCACAGTTGTGCGAGTGCAAAAATGAAGAACTGAGCTCGTGGGGAGCTATGTCGAATGAATCTGTGTTAAGATTATGACAGTATAGGACAGTTAGCTGTGGATGCGAAGACAGGACATTACTTTATTCATCCGTAAACACGCGAGGCAGCCACGGACAGCGATATAGCAAGAACTAAACTAGCAAAGTTTAGTTCGCTTACCAGACTTTGTCATGTTTTAACACGTTCGCTGCGAAACAGGGCTTGAAACACCCTGTCCGTGTCTCGTCGTTATAGCGGTAGGAAAAAACTTAAACTTCTCTGTCGTGCGGGAGGCATAACTTCCATCTGGTTCAGTGTAGGAAAGTGATATCTATATATCTGAGATGTGCTATTGATTCCTAGTTCAATGGTATACCGACCTTAATACCGGGTTTCTTAGACCTCGTGCCGCACTGAACAAATAAAAATTCTAACACAGTGCGGAACGAGGTTGCGAACACCTCGTACCACCGCGCTCCTCGTACCGCACCCTAAGCTAGCTTCACGCGGTTAGTGTTGTGCAACGCATTCGAGACTATTTGTGGAACAACTTATTGAAGCTTTTACAAAGAAGGACTTGAATGTGGATACAGGTACCTAATTTTCAAACTACTCGTTATAATAAATATCGTTAATAGAAACGTGAATGTGACATGTTGAGTAACTTTCTTCAAATAGGTTGATAATCATGATTACTATTAGTGTGTTTGTTCATTGAATCAACTAGCGGCAAATCCAAAACACCCGGCAATCGGTGTATGGCTCATCAAAATTTAACTCTTGCCCAAGTCAACAAGCCAACAAACAA
>CAJQZN010040538.1:0-15445 GCA_907164685.1 Colias eurytheme
GTTATATAAATGATAAATTATGATAAACAAGAAGGTACATGGCTATTCCCGAAAAGTGAGACCACCCGCAAGATATGAGTGTAAGTGAATTTTATTATTTCAAAGATATAAGATATCACTGGTCAGCGGGGTCGATGACTGAATATAAATTTGACGACGAAATTCATACTGATCTGATTACCGGCAGATGTTACACAATATTACGTTGATGGAAACTTGATTAGATATTTTTTATCGTATTCAAGCGATGGCTGTCAAAATTAAAATAAAAGTTTTATTGTACAACTTTCCTTATAATATTATATGAATGCAAAAAAAAAAAATGAAATCAGATGCTCCAATAGTAAGGGCAATGCTCAGCGAAACCAGTAATAAGCATAAACAGGCATAAGGGTAAAGTTTATGAATTACTAGCTGTGCCCTGCGGATTTACCCGCGTTGTTCCGCTCCTGTTGGTCTTAACTCTTAACGTGATGTTATATAGCCTATAGCCTTCCTCGACAAATGGGCTATCTAACACCGAAAGAATTTTTCAAATCGGACTAGTAGTTCCTGAGATTAGCGCGTTCAAACAAACAAACAAACTCTTCAGCTTTATAATACATATTAGTATAGATATGAGTGCATACAAACATACAGAAAATTGTTAGTTTACGTTTTATTCAGTTTACTATTTTTGTCCCTAGCCAAGAAATACAGACTTCGACATAATAATTTTACGAGTAATTAAATACGACAAAACCCACACTTTTCTCAGTTTCAATCGCACGCAAAAATCTCTTACGTAACGCCAAATATTTGCGATCATAACACTAAACTGTTATGACTTTGACACGGAATCACTGCGTCCCAGATAATAAAGGTTAGATGGACGTCAAATGGTAGTTTTATGGGTGTTCCAGATAGGTAATTAGGCCGTTGGTAAGTAACCGCGAAAAATAAACGCGGCCCGTTACGATCTTTTTATGTTTGTTTTGGCTTACGGATGGCTAAAAGAAAATTTTCTTACGGCCCTTTGATGCGTATTCGAAATACATCTTTGAAACATGTTTAGAAATCTTGTTTTAAATAATGGAATACGTATTACTATGAATCGGTTATAAATATGTATGAATAATTATTTTCGTCGGCAAATATTAAATTGATTAGGCCTTGATTAAAACGAAACATTGAAATAGCTCTACATAAAATACAAACGTTCCGACTCATTTCTCATTTATTATTACGATTTTAATTGACTTTCTTGTATATTTTGAATAAAATATTTATTATAGAACTATAATTATTACTTAAACAATGTCGATTCATGATCCAAGTAATCGGGTAATAACAATAAGGTCTTAGGAAATATATGATTAAAATACGCGCCTTTGTCATGGTAAATTGACTTTGGAACCTTATTAAAATGGCAACATTTTAACACTCAACAATCGGACGCAAGAACTGTCAAACATTAAAATTTAGTCATATCGCATTTATACTTCAAACACACACAGACACAAAAGCCTGGATCAAAACATAAGCATTGTCCGGCAACACCAATAAAACTATCAGCGGAACCATAGCCGTAACTTAAACGCATAAACATGTGCTAATTTACAATACAAGGCCCACGACCCGGCTTGACCCGCCGCCCCCGCTCTTATTAATACCCAAGTATTGTACTAGCGACCGCCCACGGATATCCTTGCGTGAATCTCAGCAATATAAACTTGTTTGATTTAAAGACGCTTTGTACTTTCTTTTGGCTGTGTAGTAAATAAAAGAGAAATATTAAAACTAATTAATGCATCGATCATAAGTATACAATTTTTACAGACCGATTACTTTTCAGACAGAAACGTCTAACGAACATATTTGTAAGAGGTTGAAGTTTCGCTCGGTATTATTTTAGTTACATTTCAATATGTTCAGAATACTGTAACATCAAAATACAGATTTAAAAATTAGTTTTCTTCAAGATCATAAAACAAGAAATAAGGAAAAACGATAAAGACAACATAACTGAATAATTTAAACAACCACAAAATGAACCACCAAGATAATTACAATCAAACATAACTGTCCCATTAGTGTAATAAAAATGCAGAATTACGCCTTTTCGTCGGCCCCTTGGTCGGCCCATAACTTTGACGAATGTGTCACATAATATAGTACATATTATATTATATCTGTGGTGTCACTTGACATATGTCAAACTAACGGTACGTTAAGCAGAATGTCATGTAGCATGGTTTTTTTTCGCTGCTTTGTTGTGTCGGAGAAAACACGTGTCTCAGAGATTGTTTTTGTTTTTTTACGTTTTTTATTATCCTATTATTTTTCTAGTGATACCAAACTTTTTGTTGTGTTTGTGCTGTTTAGGTAAGCAATTGAAAACTAATTTTCCTTCTGCAATATGGGTCCTGACCCTCCAGACCTTAATAAACCACCGGATCTACAGAGTGAGATGATGGAAGCGGAGTCTACGGGACACAAAAGGCCCCGTTCCGATCACTCCTCTAAAGACTCTGACATTTTACCCTCCAAACGCCATATCCCTGATCACGACTATACTATCCCAGCCTCCCAAACTACCTATATTGATCCAATTCTTTTGAATCCCCCATCTTACACTGGCGAAGAGAGTGGACCATACATAGTATATGTGTCTCGCACAGAGGAAGACCCTTCGGCTGGTCTAAGTATAAGACCCATTAAATTCGGTTCGTTCTTATATAAACACCGTGTCCAGAACATAACTAAAGATGGTGTTAGACCTATAGGCCGTAATAAAATATCGGTGCAATTTACTTCAGCAGCAGATGCAAATAATTTTCTTAATTTTTCAAGTTTAAAGGAAGCGAAATTTCAAGCAACTATTCCCTTGTTCCATATAACCCGTATGGGCATCGTCAAGGGTGTCCCTACTGAATGGTCAATGGAGGAATTTGTAAGTTACATAGACTTTCCAGGAGGACGTGGTAAGGTTTTAAAGGCGAGGCGTTTAAATAAAAAGCAGAAAATTGATGGAGTGACGTCTTGGACACCGTCCCAATCTGTAGTCCTTACCTTCCAAGGGCAAACTATGCCCAATAAAATATACTGTTTATACACTGCCATGCCGGTTGAGGTCTATCAATTTCCGACAATTCAGTGTTTTAAGTGCTGTCGGTTCGGTCACGTTCGTGAACAGTGCCGTTCCAAAGATCGCTGCTATCGGTGCACTCAAATGCACGCAGGTGATACCTGTCCCAAAACAGAAGTAGAGGCGTCCTGCCTCTACTGCTCAGCTAACCACTTTGCAACTGACAAAAGCTGCCCAGAGCAGGGTCGTCAAAAAGCGATTAAATTGTTGATGGCGACTGAAGGTGTCTCATTTGAAGAGGCATCAAAGTTGATCCCAGCTTCACGCAAAACATTTGCGGAAAACGTTAAGACCCATCCATCCACCATCCACTCAGTAACGCCTGAATCCCACCTCACATTATCAAGCCAACCTATCCCTACGGTTTCTTACAAAAAAACTGTAATGAGATCTCCCCGCCCCAGGGCTACTTTGGGAACCACTTATGATACAGTCGCTCATAACGCCATTGTTCGCGACGTTCCACCTTCCCTCCCCAATGGGTGCGCGCTAATTAATAATACTACCTCACCCTCGGCCCCTTCGCGCGATGATAAACTTTTAGATATGTGTTTATCTTTTATTGAAAGTTTAATAAATGAATACCCCGAAAAATTACCGTCCAACGTTGCCTTAAGATTCTCCCGTTTTTCTTCCATTCTTTCAAACCATGGATCTAGTGTTCCTCCAGTGGAATGCACAGAGTATTCGTCGCAAAAAACATGATCTGATAGAGTTAATTGCCTTGCATAAGCCTGTTGTGGCTGCCATCTCGGAGACATGGTTAATTCCTGGTTCTCATTATTGGGTTCCGGGATTTTCTTGTTTGCGTGATGACAGGGATGACGGTTATGCTGGAAGTGCTCTACTTGTAAACCGATCGATCCCATTCACCCAGATCCCTCTTCCGTCGCACGGGCGGTATTTCAACGCCGTCGCAGTGCGAGCCTTTGATATCTCCTTTTTATCTGTTTATATACCTCATCCTCATCCCAGTATCATCCCTGACCTATCGTTAATTATTTCCTCTCTCCCCTCTCCCGTGATAGTTATGGGAGACTTCAATGGCCACCATACTTCATGGGGATCTTATATGTGTGATACCTTTGGACGACTTTTAGTGGACCTCTTTGATGATCTAAATTTATGTATAATCAATGATTGTGCCCCTACTAGAAGAGTTTCCCCCATGCAAAATCCTAGAACTGTAGTCGACTTAAGTATTTGTTCATCTATATTAGCCTCCTCCCTTTCTTGCCGCACCCTTCCCTCTACATTTGGTAGTGATCATTTCCCAATTCTCCTTTCCTGTTCTCGTACTGTTCATATCCCCACCTCCTCTTTTCCTCCCTTACTTAAATATAAATTAGAAAGCGCTGATTGGGACTCTTTTGCACTCAATCTTGATTCTAAAGTAGCTAATCTACCAGAAATTCTTCGACAAAATTGCATGTTCTCATATAACTCCTTTGTTACCTGTCTCCACTCTGCTGCTTCTGAAACCCTGCCTGTAAAGCGAACCGCCTCATCCTCTCCCAGAAAAATATCCCCTCCCTGGTGGGATCACGAATGTTCTGAGGTAATTATTGAGCGAAGGAATGCCGAAGACAGGTACAATTCTAATATGAGTTTCGAAAATTTTATTGTTTACAAACGAAATGCTGCTCATGCGAAACGATTTCTTTCTAAAAAAAAGAAACGAGGCTGGATACGATTCTGCGAGAGTTTATCACCTACTACACCTCCATCCATTGTATGGAAAAATATCCGTAGATTCCGTGGTTCTCTTTCCTATGCCAACCCATCCTCCAATAACCCTGATATCTGGCTCAATGATTTTATAAATAAATTAGCCCCCCCTTTTGTCCCTTCTGCGGATCTTATTCTCCTACCTCCATTTGATTTTATTTCTTATAATAATGTTTATGGAATAGATAGCCAGTTTTCTAGCCAAGAGCTGGATACCGTGCTTGAAGGCCTAAAGGATTCGTCCCCAGGGCTAGATGGCATCCCCTATTCATTTTTAAGTAGATCTAATAGTTCAACAAAGTCATATTTTCTCAATTTGATTAATTTATTTTATGAAACCGGTTCTACCCCTGATTCCTGGAAATCCCAACTCATCATACCCATTTTAAAACCTGGTAAAGACCCGATTGATCCTAATTCTTATAGACCTATTGCACTTTCTTCCACATTATCCAAAGTTATGGAACATTTAATAAAAAACCGACTGGAGTGGCACGTTGAGAGAAATAATCTCCTTGCTCGCTCTCAATTTGGGTTTAGGAAAGGCATGAGTGTTTTAGATAGCCTCAATATCCTTACCACTGACATACGCTTAGCCTTTCAGCAAAAAGGATTCTTGGTGGGTGTGTTCCTAGATATTGTATCAGCGTATGATAACGTCCATCTTCCGGTACTCAGACATAAGCTGTCTCAGATGAGTATCCCTGCGAGGATGATACGTTTTATCATGAATCTATTAACGATAAGATATATTCATGTGCGCGGCTCTTCTTCAAGTAGAGTTACATTTAAGGGCCTTCCCCAAGGATCAGTTTTGAGCCCAATTCTTTATTCAATCTACACGAATGATTTAGAAAGTACTGTTACTCCTTTTTGCAATATCTTACAGTATGCGGACGATATTGCATTGTATGCTTCATCTGACAATATGGATGATGTCGTTGAACGCCTTAATAGTGCAGTATCCAATTTAGAAGTCTGGATGAATGACCATGGTCTGTCTCTATCACCAGCTAAAAGTAATATTGTAGTATTCACCAAAAAACGTTCATTTTCTCCCCCCGTGGTGATTCTTGACAGTTCTGTAATGCCTGTGGTAAGTAAGGTCAAATTTTTGGGTGTTGTGTTGGATCAAAAATTAAGTGGTATTGCACACATTGACTACATTGTACAAAAGTGCGAAAAAAATATTAATGTGCTACGTTCACTCGCTGGAGTGTGGTGGGGTTCCCATCCATATTGCCAGAAACTCGTCTATAATGCAATAATTCGAAGCCACCTAGATTATGCATCTTTTATTTTTGAGCCTTGTAGTAAATCTGCATTGGTAAAACTAGATAAGATCCAATATAAATGTTTACGCCACATACTTGGTGCAATGAAATCGTCTCCAGTTAACGCTCTCCAAGTAGAATCTGTGGATCCACCTCTGTTTCTTCGCCGACAGTATCTTGCCGATAAATACTTTTTTAAAATAACGCAGTACTCATCACATCCTCTTCTTAACAAGCTCCAGAATCTATTACATTCTCTCACCTCCAATACTTTACGTTCGCCATCTGATTTCCCTTGTATCCTTAAAAGCCTTATTAAGTTTTATCGCCTTCCAGATCCTTCTTTTCAACTTGATAATCACCCTCTATATTCAACAAATTACAATGCTCTAGTTTTTAAGCCTTCCATTATTTTAAGTTGTGGTATAATTAAAAGTTCCCCTGACGCAAATATGTCTCTCAATAGACTCATTTCATCTCGTTGGCACGATTACAATTACTTCTATACTGATGCCTCTAAATCGTCAAATTGGCTACCGGTTGGAGTAGCTGTGTGGCATTCAAACTCTAAAACTATACTGCAATATAAATGTCCTCCCCTTTCTTCTGTCTTCACTGGCGAGGCAACAGCTATTTTAGAAGCTATTAACTTCATCCTCTCCCATAACCTTAAAAAATCTATCATCTTTACCGATTCTCTAAGCTGCCTTCAATCAATATCTTCGAACCCATTCCGTTCTAAATCAAATTTTCCAGTTATTCTACAAATAAGATCCTGCCTTTTTAACTGCTATGAAAAGAACCTCAGCGTTTTATTAGTTTATATTCCAAGCCATTCGAATATTACTGGTAATGAGAAAGCCGACGCCCTAGCAAAAGCAGCTATGTCTAGTGGTACCCTAGAACATTATTTAAACTATTCATACGATCTCCTCCCCCTTGCTAAGTCCCGCCTGGAAAGTATGTGGAACTCTTTGTGGAATAGCTCAAACAAGGCTAAATACTTCAGAGATATACAGCCCACGGTTCCCTGCAAGCCGTGGTTTTTCAAATATATAAATATTAATAAATCTACAGTGTCAACCATTTGTCGTCTCCGACTAGGCCATGCTTCCACACCAGTGCACCTAGCAAAAATTCATGTTCGTGATAACTCCTTATGCGAGTGTGGCTTAGCCGAAGGTGACAATGATCATATATTTTTTGAGTGCCCTAAACGAAATTCCTCACTTTTGGATCTCCTTCCCCCTGATGTTCCCCGCCCCACTAATTTTAAATGTTTATTGTGTCTGGTTCCCTCCTCATTTGTTAACGTTTTATCCAAATTTATCCACCTCAATAATCTTAAATTTTAATGCTTTGCTTTTGTATATGTCCTGTTTGGTTATCCAGGTAAGACTGATCCAGCATTTGAACTGCTCAATCTCTTCCGTGATTTTTCCTCAGCACAGAGCATCAAGTTGCTACATTATAACCGTAGTCACTGAAATAAACGTTCAATTTTGATCTGTGCACACATGACACTTGACACTGGCAGAATCCGTCCTTTTTGGGATTGGGAAGGCCATAGACAAAAAAGAAGAAGAAGAAGAAGTCATGTAGCATGAGTAAATATTTTATCGTTCAAATGAGTTCCGATTTATGAGCTTAATTGAGATCTAATGAGGGCCTGAACACATCATGTCCATTATGACCACTGTGATTTAGAAGTACTTGGGTTGGTACTTCTTCAAGGCTTGGTGAATTTAATTAATTGATATTAACTATGACATTTTTTCGTAATGTAATGCGATAATAAATGCTCAGTCATGTGGTAAGTATATAGTTCACAGTTATTGCTACATTTCCCTGTGGTTTTTAAAGTATAATAAGCAATAAGCACGTGCTTATGTTAAGTTTGAAACAGATAACTGGACCCTGATGACCACTGCCATTATTATTATTGCCTATGTATTTTTTCTTATTCCAATGTTTTGTAAAGTATCTACTATCGAACCAATTAAATGTTATTAAGAAAATACGATGAAAATGCCACTTACAAGCGAACAACCTGTAACCACGCGGACAATCTCCAAGCGTCCTTTTATCCGTCGAAACGTCTAGAAAGACGGAAAAATTCCAGTGTTTCATAACGATTACATTTCTGCCCTCTAGGTACGAACGAACAAAGAGTTTCATGAAAAAGTTCATTCCGAAATGAATGTTATACACTGTTTGACTTCGTTGGAGCGAATTCTTGATGAAAGCCACTCTGTCAGGGAATTTTTTGACGTTTGATGAAGAAAATGCCCGGGTTACAGCCATCGAGACGACCATTCCGGCTAAATTAACTTTCCCGGGGCTCGAAGCGGCGTTATGGATTCCAATGTGGAGCTTTCGTGATTTGTGCCTGACGTTTTTAACCCTTGCTGCGTTGAAATTTAATTAAAGAAATTAACTTATAGCGGGAGCATTAGTACTCCCTTCGTCAGTGGTTATCTTGTACAATTGCGTTTTCTTATTGCTATAACTTCGAGTAAATACTAGTGTAAAATGATTGCGTAATTTAATGATGAGAATTGAGAAGCACGTATGTTTAATAATTGCCTACTTAATTATGAATTATGTATAGGAAACAAAACCAAACATTTAAATTATATAAAACTAGGTAACATAAAACGAGTAATCAATTTCAAATAATTACTTATCAGAATCGATATAATTTATAGTTCACGTTTAAACAATTCTCTTTAATTACAAAGGTCTAATTGTCATTAAGCACAGTCGCCTATCCTCGTTAATAGGAAATAAACGAGTGAGATATATTCTCTGGGGACTATAAAGTCGTCATAGGAACGCAATCACAAAAACAAATTGTTTTAGAACAATTCAACGTTGAGGAGATTATTCCCGGGGCGTCCTCTCGCAATTTAGACGATATTGCTAAGAAATGCTCTGGCGAATGGAACGTTTTCTCGAATGTTCTAATAAGATTTTAAATGTAATACTCTGTGTAAATTAATGTGAGTCTTTTAAACTGAATAGTCGGGTTGGGCGTTTCGCCTCAATTGGCGCAGATGTAATGATGCAAATATTATATTTGAGCCTGTTAAATAATAAGGACTACACGAATACACTTTTACTAGCCGAATTTAATAACGTGTTTTTAAAAAAATTACAATATTGAACGCTCGATAGAGTTCAATGAGCAATGAACAAATGAACAGGATAAAATGATTTATCGAAAAGAGATTTTATTATTTTAATGTTGACATAAAATTTACAAAGCTTTAAATTTAAATTGAATTTTATCCATTCCAAGTAAATAACATTGCACGTTGATGGGATTTACATTTTATAAAAATCCGTTAACAAAAAATAAATATTTAGGTATTTTTACTGAAGTCTCAAGGGACCTTTTCGTTTTGGAATAAAATCGGTAAAAATCAAGTTTTATTGGGTTCCGTATTTATTTATAACGTCATTTGATTTTGACATTACATTTTACGTATCTAATTTGATCATGATGCATGATGAATGCTATAAATATTTAACAGCAATGTATCTCAAGCATGCCCAACTCTAAGCAAACGCTTACTCAAACATTTTGATTTATCGATTCCAGTATATAGACGATTCTGACATAGGCATTATCAATTCAAACTTTCTCGATTTCCATCACAACTTCATAAGGTATTCTTAGGCGCGGTACCCTTAAAGGCGGGTGAAATATTTGGAAGAAAATCGTGAAAGCCACCAAACGAGTTTAGCCCCTAAACAACTGCCCGAGGTTTTGCATAATTTATATAACGAAAAGAATTACCCGCGCCTGTTTTGTTGATTTTCCGCAAAACGCTTTTATTGAGCCTGAAAGGTATTCACCTCCCTTTTCAACGCATAATATATGAGCGGGAAGGCGGTAATATAATGCGGTCGGATTGAAAAGGATTTCAATTTTCAATGAACTGAGGTACGCCGTAATATCGTACCAGATTTGGTATGTTCATAATTTATTTGTCGCTTGTGAACGAAAAATTACATTTTGTCGCGAATGTTACACACGATCCGAGAACGGTTATTCAATATTCAATTAAAATTTATTAGTTCTTACCCTGACTCTGGTAGAAAATATTTTTGAAACTTGACAGCCTGGAAGCTAAAGCGATATTGTAAGATTGACCTACTCTTTGAGTCGCAAAATAAGCAACAATTATTGTACTAAAAACTGATATTTCTACCGCATTTAGCTATAACTATAGTTACTACGAGGTCATAAAAAATTATTTGCAAGAGCAACTGCCTACTACAAAACTTCCAGATGTATGCGTAAATTCACATGTAAGTATACGATGTTAAAATTTATGCGACTTATTATAACAACTTGCTACTTTTGCTAATACCACGTAACAGCTTACAAAATCCACATAGAGCTAACTCTACGTGAACGGCATAAAATATAAAACGCCTGTAACCTAAGCCCACGTTATTCTCAGAAGTACCGGCGTGAGATGAAATATTGTTAAATAGGAAAAAAAATACAGCGAGCTTGTAGCTCGAACGTTGCGCTTATTAGCACGCCCACGCATTTTTGATCGTTGCATGTCAAATAAAACCTTTATGGTAGTGTTGCCGTTTGCGAATATTGTTTCTTTAATGCCCGTGAATTACATAAAATAAATTGGCATATTGTTATTATCGTAAAGTATAACAACTTTTACTTTTGCATTCGAGTACATTTTCCCACGATGTAAAGTTTGAGGTGTGATAATTATCAAATTTTACATCGGAATTGATGAAATTAATTCTAGTAGGTAGAGTTGGCAACAGCGCAGACAGATTTAGTTATAAATTTCAGAATATTAGCAAATAGATTATCTAATACTGCCTACACATAACCGGAGTTTTTGCGGCATTATTGCATACAAATTGATTGTTTTACTTTTTATGGGTCAGGTAATCTGAATAAATTTTAAAAAGGTAATTTTAAAGAAGGAGAAGAATTTACCTGATTGACCATTTTTGGCGTAACATAAATCAATCCGAATGAGATTTTATTACCTATTTTTATGTGATATGTCTGGAACTTACCTGAAACAATAGAATTTAATTATAAGTAAAATTATATACGTCTCATACAAAATTAGACTTACACATATACAGGAGGACTTAAATACAATACCAAAGACGAATATATAGGTACCTAACATCATACCTACAAACTAAATACAATACATAAATAATTAAATCATTCCAACCAGGCGACGTTAGCGTTAAGTTTCAGAAGTCGAACAATATTGTACAATGTAATGTAATCTAATTAACTTTACCCACATATTGACATTTCAAGTTAGTACTTACTTATTAATTAAATTTAATTAACGAGCTGTTTTAAATTAATCTAAATATCCATTTAGTTGAGTGTCAATATGGATTAGGAGCGTAATATCGTTTGCCTGAGGCCCTTTCAGTTGCGTTTAATAAAATATTATATTTTAATAGATTAATTTCATTGGCGTGCTTATCAGTTATCAGTTAGATAGTAGTTTCGATCGCATGCCTGATGCCGCAATTCGACGTAGACGAGGATATAAAATAATACATTAGTTATCATTTATAATGCCACGCCATTTATAATGCGAAATGCTTCTGGAAGAGTTTTAATTGTTGGGCAAACGTTAAACGAAGAATTTAGACTAACAACAACAATTTTAAATTCATTATCCACCTATCATATATCATTAATATGACCTATATTTATAGAGATCAATTTGCATAATACGGCTTCCGAATTGTTGCCTTGAACTTGACAGAAATCTGGCAGAACGAGAATACTCATAATATTAGAATAATAGTGTGTCAAGGCATTATCAAACATCAAGTTAAGAAAGACATGAAAGTCTTCTTCTTCAAATTCCAATCGTTACAAATCAACACCACACTTCGTCGTCACTCAAAATGTTTTCAAAAATCCAGCTACCACACAACCAATAATTAATCACATCAAGCTATTCAAAGCTCGTTTATTTGTCTATATCAGAGCGACGTGGACTAATGCTGGACCTATAATTACCGTCCCACGCGTAAAAAGCTCGGTTTCACAATCGGTACACCGCCTACCCGAGAACAAGTGAAGTATTTACTCGAAAACATACTTTTAGATTAACAGCTGGATTTGCATTGAGTCGATAAGTTCTGGACGGTTAGGGCTGGCGCCTGGCGGTGATGAGAGCATTTGAACTTTACATAATGATAGATGGACGCACTAAAACAAGTGGTATATATCCACGTCAGGTGGCCATTATTTAGTTAAAGTTCTTATACATTTATTTCGAAATTAAATGCAAACGTAATTTACACGTACATTCGCTTTCGGCTTTTCAATATTATAACAATGTTAGAGGTGTCAAATTCATATTATTTCGTAAAAGTAAAAATTATTGACCAAAGTTCTTATATCGCTAAATACTCGTCATATTTTTCTATTAATATGTATAAAGCTTTTATAACATACGCATATTTAAGAGAGATTAAGCCTTTGTAACATATGTATGTTGTATGATTTATGTTACTATCATATTATGAGGCTATAGTAAAAAATAAAACCTCCCATCATCTAGCGAGTGGTAGCCCTAGCTATAATGAGTGCTGGCGCCTATAGATCACGGTAGATGGCGCCAGTGAGACGCTCTTGCGCAAGCGCTGCACGCAACCGATCCTAGATCGATGTAATTAAAAATTTTCGCAAAACCATGCAAAAACTATTGAAGTGCAATCGTTGCTATGATTTATAATATTTTTCTATAGGATGTACTTAATGTGTTTTCCTCGACATGTTTCACCTGATTTTTAACGGCATACTTTTATAACAAATCAATGTAATTTATAAATACATACATACTTATTCAAATTCAATCTACGGGACGTTGCTTATCAAATCGCTTACAAAATCATTAAAATTCATTGCAGGTATTTAATAACTAGAAATTGCAAATTGAGTGTTTTCTAACTTCACATTCCAGAGCAAAGTATACCTACATTTGAATACAGTTAGTGAGCAAATGTTACAAAAGGCACACGATTTATAGGTGAATATAAGTGATTGTCAATAATAATATTGTACGGTCATTATGGTCCGGGAGCCAGCAGCAGATTTTATGACCAAGTTCCTCTCAAGCGGTAATTAGTAAAATGCATCAAAGTATAGTATTATGAAGCCTCGTGAACGTCAGCTGGAGCTCGGTTGGGGGGAAGAGCGGTTGTAGCCTCCCGTATCAGCTGACGGTTTTTCCACCAAGATACAGCCAGCTGACATATATATTTATCCACAGTTACATATAAGCTATCATCTGGTAAATTTTTGTTTGAGAGGAAATAACGGAAAATAATTTTTTCTTTAAATTTAACTTTCATGTTCGAGACACCAGCTGACGTATAATACACCATGTTGTAACCAGCTGACTATTTTTTTTCGTTGAGATATTGGGTTAGCTACAATTTGACAAATTTTTAGCTGAGAGGAAATGAATGAATGAATGTATTTTTTTCCCTATGTGCTTGGGAGGCTACAACCGCTCACCCCCCCAACCGAGCGCCAGCTGACGTTCACGAGGCTTTATAATACTATACTCTCATGCGTCTGACGAATTATCTCTTGAGAGGAAATAGTTAACCAAATTTGCACCTGGCTCCCTAACCATTAAATGCGTTCAGGACAGCCTCAGGACAGGGTTGCGACAGGTTGATTTTCACGGCGTGTCTGTTTTGCGCTTGATATTCGACTGACGAACGATAGGCGGTAGGCACTTATCGGTTATGTGCGCCTGGTACATTTTGTAATGTGGGAATTTAATTTATTTCATTTTTAGTTGGTTTTTGCGTGAAAAGTGGGGCGAAGCAGGGTTAAAATCTGTTTTATATTCAGACAAATTTCACATTTGATTACTCAATTCATGTTTTGTTCTCATAATAAAATCTGCTGAGATTTTGTACATTTTTAAAGAATTGCATTTAACTACTTTAAAATTATATAATAGATAAAAAGCTCTATCTCTCTGTAATTTTTCAATATCGAAGTTCAAGAAATCAATAGCTGCGTTTAATTTCGATTTAATATACGAGTCTTTGTTCAAATAGTCCTACATTTATAACAGTTTCTATAACAGTGCGTAAAGGACGATAAATACACGTCTTACATCAAGCTGGATAAATAAATTGCATAGATAAGCTTATCTTCAGAATTGACACACTCGATGACCGGCCCGCCACTTGAGCGTCGTATACACATAAATTTTGCATTATTTATGTGTTATGAACGTATCGGTTGTTTAGTTTGTGTTATGTAAGGCTGATATATGAGAGAAGTTTGATTTTCTTACTTCATTACGGGTCTACAGATTTTAATATAGAACATCTAGTTAGTATAGGTATTTATCTGAAGATGGACAATCACACCCAATTTTTGCTACTTATTAATTGCATCTGTATGTAGCCGGTGCTTTCAGACTTTGGTCATATCACACGATAAAAACATTCCATATTAATATGATAAATCCCACTTTGTTATCAATATAATACTAAATGATAATTATATGTCTTGGAAGTTGGAAGCCCAGGTGTTTACCGCAAAGCCCTTATTACCTTAGAGTTAGTCTTTATGACACTGATACTGCCATCTCACTGCGATAAGGACGAACATAATATCTTCTATTTATTAGGACTTATACGATATGTTCCTATTTAGTTTAGATATTTTGTAGAATATTAGTGGAAATATATGTGAAGCCTCAAGTATAGTGCGCGATATTTTTCAACATCTTTAAGGTAATTTAAAAGACACAAAATTCAGTTCTTTGAGAAACTTTACCATCAACTTAAACCCTGTATTTCTGTGCAAGTAAAATATCTAATTTCCGTCTCTAGCGGAATGGAATCAGCAGTAAAGTTGACTCTCTGTAAGCACGCAATTCAAATAAATTGTATGGTTATGCTGGTGTTACGTAAGTGAGAAGCCCATTACGATAGCATAAAACTACTATAATGTGCTTTAAACATATTCTAAGAGATATAAACTGGTCCCTGGTTCTGTGAAAAATAAAGCATGCAACGCTAATTTGTTTGTACAGTTGACTGTTGAGGGACATTGCGCTCAGCATATCTACAATCATAATTTTACATGAGATTAGAGTGTGTAATCTTAAAAATTACAACGTAGGTTATACAACTTTGTCCTTTGAGACTAGGGCATGCAGAACCGAGTCCGGTTCCAAGTTTCTGAAACCCGGTTCCAAATCGAGCTCAGAACCGGGTAGAACCGGGTTACCCGGTTCTTTTATAATAC
>CAJQZN010040539.1:0-15660 GCA_907164685.1 Colias eurytheme
AGGACACAGAAGGCTGATCACCTACTTGTCCCTAAAAGAAAATCGATCAGTGAAACAGATGTACATATAATGCATCTGCCCCTTACCTCACTAGGGGACATGGGACTTCACACTACAGCAAAGAAGCCTAAATAAACCGAGAATATCGAAGATATCTCCGATATATAACACCACGTTATCAACTTTCTTATTGGTGCTTTTATGTTATCAATAATGATGTTCTTATTTATTACTCATTTAATGTACCAAAATATAGGTCGTAATATAGATTTTATATTACGTTGATGTTAATAAATAATCCTCGACGTAATAAGCTTTCCTTGGAAGGTATTTATTCCTATTCATGTAACAGTAAAGCGCTTTTTACATTAGGCGGGGTCACACAGAGCGAGCAGCCTCGCGAATAAATTGTTGCGCAAAGCAGCTCGGTCAGTGTGGACGTGTCTCGACCAAACACATGAGTAAATAAATAGTACATACCCAAAGCTTCTTTGAACGTGAAAGTTTCTTACCTATTTTGATAGGGTTGTTACAAATTAAATTGATTTACTTACATAATGTAATTCTTTTGATGATCTTATGATTTTTATTTTTTACGCGACAAGCGATGATATTTTCCTACTGGTTCGCATGTGTATCTGTCATGTACCTGTAGTAGTTGAACCATATCCGCGGTTTTATGAAGCTTTGTCTCTATACTATTTATTATCTACAATTGCTTCGCGAGGCTGCTTTCTCTGTGTGGACCCGCTTATTCAATTGTAATACATTTTTCTTGGGTGATATTTTCACTTGTCACATGGTAAATGTATATTTTTCTGTACAGGGTGGAATTTTACAATGCCAATAGAATATAAATAATTTGATTTCACGCATTATTTTCGTGTCCTTTGTTTTACCAAGGTCGTAAGGTTTCGTCATTATTTGTCTTTATGATCAATGCAATAAAATGCTATTTTAACAGATTGTAATAATTGATTCCTGGGCACGTGAATCCAGTTTTCGGAAATGTTTAAGGGCAGTGTTCATTCTTTTAAGAAATAGTGACTTGTTTCCTCTGAGATTTTTTTTTTGTCTACAGTATTTAAAGTACTTTTCAACCAGGTGGCGTCACAAAATTCCACCCTGTAGGTATACTCAGTGTTTTCACGTATGTATATTAAGAGATTTTTCTTCACGTAGGGCGCATGATACATAGCTGTCTTGTATAAAGCCTGTTATGTAAAAGCAGTTTACTTATATGTACTTATATGAAGTATGAATAGAAAATAGGATGCTTTAAATATAGACAGTAGGTACATTTATTTTAAATTATTTATTTGACAAATTATATCAGGTGCGTTTATATCCCAATCATTTTTATCACTGTGTATTTCTTTTCTTATTGGTGAAGTACGAGGATGGTTCTTATGGAGAGAAAACGTAAACATGTACCACGGGCGCAGCCGGGGCGAACAGCTATGAGATATTTGTACCTGTATAATTATTATGTGAATAAAGATTTTTATTATTTATTTATTATTTTATTTATTTAAAGACAATACATTTAAGCTTGAGATTTCAGACTTAGACAAAGAAATTATTAATCACGTCAATCCGATTATTATATTCATGAATAAACACATTTGAGTTCTTAAATATTAAAGATTTACTTAGATCTCTTCTATCGAAAGATTTTCGAGAATATTTCTTTTATTGATCACTGCCTTTTATTATTGATTTATTTCACAATTTATTTAATAGTATGACAGTTTAATGTCAGGGTAGTTTTTTACATTGTATGCATTACACTCATGAAGCGATTTAATTTGGAAAAATAACTTCATAAAGCCGGCCACTCACGTACCTGCCGCAGGGGCAATATTGGAACAATCTGGGTTGCACGGCGGTTGGAGCAATTTCAGCTGTTCCCTAAAATGCCCCCACCTAAAATATACTTGAACTATTTCAATTATATTTAGGCAGGATAGAAAATTGTATGAGAATTGGATATCATCCGATAGCGAAGCCTCTGGCATAAAACCAGTTAGGTAGGTATGTATTATAATGTAGTAAGAAAGTAATGTATATTATGATAAATATGCTAGGCTCTATGTGTTTATGGTCATAAATATGACATAATGGAGGTCTGTCCCATTATAATGGTGATGCTGAAGTTATTATGTAATTTTACGGGTAGTTTTAGTTTTATCTTTATTTTTATCGCATTTTTGGTTAACATAATACAAATTAGTTTTAAACTAGTTCCTGTTCCCGTGTGATTTAGCAGATAAAACCTATCCTATCGCCTTTCTGAGGTCTCTAACTACCTTTGTAGCCAATATCATCCAATATCGTTTTGATGGTATAGGCGTGCAGAAGTGACAGATAGACAAACAGATCGACAGAGTTACTATCGCATTCATAATATTAAGTAAGGGAATACATTTGAATAATCCCTACTTAATATTATAAATGCGAAAGTAACTCTGTCTGTCTGTCTGTCTGTTACGCTTTCCCGCTTAAAACTCTCAACCGATTTTGAAACACAGACAATCTTTAGACCCAAGGAAAGAACATAGGCACAGACAATCATTAGACCCTGGGAAAGAACATAGGCTACCTTTTATTGCGAAATATGTACCACGGGCGAAGCCGGGGCGGACCGATAGCTTGTTATATGTACAATTATAGGTATGTGATATGTACAGTACAAAAATATATTAAATTCCTGTAATGTCTCGTTTCTACAATAAGCTTGGCTTTTATGTAATTTCCGGGAATATTATTGTTATTTAAATCCATTCAACTTGGCTCTTTTATGAAGAGCAGGATTTTTATTAATAAAAATGTATTTTCAATAATACATCACGTAGCGTGAATTGCTTTTACACGTTTTTTGACAATATGCTTTTTTCATTTTTAATATCGAATACGACACTGTATGTCATTAATATCAAAGGTTTTGAATTTCTACCAATTTATTATTTGATTTCTAAAAAATATATTAAGCCTTTCGTATACGAAAAACATAAGGTCCCTTTGTTTTGTAAAATATTGTATACTAGCGGTCCGCCCCGGCTTCGCCCGTGGTACATATTTACGTTTTCTCTACATAAGAACCATCCTCGTATTTCAAGGAATATAATAAAAAAAGAATTATTGAAATCGGTCCACCCGTTCAAGCGTGATGCCGTGACAACGCGAAACGGGTTTCATTTTTATTTGTAGGAGATCTATCCTATATAATTATATAAATATACGTAGTTCATATAGTTCAAGTGAATTTTATACAATGAATGATTCAATAATGACTGGTAAATTTGCGTCTAGTCCTACCGAATCTAGTAGGTCTGTTTCTTCAAATAATTCCAAAGAACTGTTTGGTGGTTTTGATTGCGGGGAACCTTTGTTATCTCAACGGATTATAATTGACTTCACTCCTGATGAGGAAGATACTGATCTTGTTCAAAAGAAGTGTGTTATGTTTTGGGAGTTTTTGAAATGTTATACAGAGCTGGATGCTTTGGATACTGTGCCTGTAAGTTTCTATTGTTATGGAAATAAAGAATCAAGCTATATATTACTAGCTGACCTTGGGCCTTAGACAAAGTAACAATTAAGAAACGATAACGAAGTTAGAAAAGGCAAAAATGTATGGGATTAACATTAGATAGACCACGTGATCTAACGCGGCGTATGTCAATCCCATACATTTTTGCCTTTTCTAACTTCGTTATCGTTTTTTAATTGTTACTAACGTTTTTTTACAGTAGTAGCTATAGCAGTTTCGGAGGAGTTTAGTAACAAACATCGTGACATAGAAAGGTTTTTTTTTAATGCTGCAATAGGGAAACGCTTGGCCACTATCTCGCCTGATGGTAAGCTGAGATGTGGCCAGATGGAGCGCGCTTCCCTAGAATGTACCTGTTCACTCTCCTCTTGTAGACCCCCATATATATTTGTGTGTTATATAACACCACTTAAATTTCAAGAACGACTGAACGGATTTTAACGATGTTTTGGTTAGTTCGACAGCCTGATTTATATCAGCCAAAGTTAACACTTATAAAACACAACGAACAACAACCACAACAAATCGATAGAAAGAATTTTGAAGCCATCGATGACGTTATAATCTACGACTTTATCAAAGGTCGATCTGATAATCCCAACTGCACTTTAAACTTAAAATAATTTATAGAATAGAGACGCATCAGGAATTTTATACGATTCTATTACTTAACCGTAAAAGTTCTGTAAAATTGTGATTTAAAAGATAGTGCAGTCACGGATCTTGTAAAGCGCTTCGGGTGCTATTATTTTATAAATTTTAAAACGATTTTTGCTTTTACTTCTGACTATGTTTTAGAAAACTATATTTCTTTGCTGAATAGAATAATTTATCATAGTATTAAAAGTATTTAAACTACGATTCTGTATTGAATTGGTTTTTTGTATATTTATAATATTTAATTTTAGTGATTAAAGTGCACGTTATTGCTTGCTTGTGCATATCGTTGTAAAAATAATTCTAGTTAATTTGTATTACAACTGAGATGATTGAAGAGTTCGATGCCCATTATTCTATAAAAAGTATAAAGAGATGATTACTTATACGTTTGTAAAGAAAGTCCATCAGCAAAACAAATGTAAAGTATAAAGTGAAGTCCCATGTCCCCAAGTGGGGTAAGGGGCAGATGCATTATGCATACATCTGTTTCACTGATCGATTTTCTTTAAGGACAAGTAGGTGATCAGCCTTCTGTGTCCTGCCAGACCGAGACATTTTTTTTCTTCGTCTCCACCGGGAATCGAACCCAGGACCCCTCGGTTCTACGCTCACGCGTCAACCACTATACCAAGGAGGCGGTCAGGAGCGTGTAAAGTATACGATATATTAATTTATTTACTTTCATATTTCAATTCCAGAGCCAGTGTGAATTAAAAAATCTTTACGATACACCTTAAGTTGTGATATAATTTAAAACTGTTTTGCAGGATTACAATGTGTATGACGATACGTCATCTCCAACAAGCACTGGTGTTCCAATAAAACCTGATTCGCCAGAAAATGTTATAGTTAAAGAGAAAACAGCTGTCTCTATGCTTGAATTAGTGGAAGGAAAAGGTATAATTTTATTTTAATATTTGTAGTAGGGGAGCCCAGGATGCTAAATGTGGATTTACTCGAGCGTCATTGGTAGATTAGACCATAGCGAGAAAAAAAGGTCCTATAATGTTTTCACTTTTAGCGGTGGGGAAGGGCTTTTTGATTTTTTTTAATTTAAAAAAGAAAAAAATTGGCTTGGAAATACTCAAGCGCGTTAGATATTGATATTTTGCATGCTCCAGGACGTCACTGAAAAAAAGTATACGTTAATCTGACGATTTAAGTGGCGATTTAATCGCTATGAAGAAAGGGTAAAAAATTAAAGTAATATTATTCGAGCGCGTCAGATTAATATATGGGGGGGTTAATTACAATATAAGAAGTCCCCATTTCGCTAATCTGACGATTCGAGCTCAACCTTAGGGAATTATGGATTATTCAAATTTTCCAGCGGGGCCCCTGAGCGCACCCACCAACCATAACTGCTCATATTGACTAGAGGTACTAATGAATAGCTAAGGTACCGTCCCTTATAGTAATCTGACGCGCTCGAGTAAATCCCAAAATCCCCTCTTGGCCTCCCCTACTATTGTAACAGGGGCTGTTTTTTGGCCACATGTTAAATGTTTTGTAATGAAAAGGTTAATTTTATTCCCACTCTTCTGTAAGATTTAAATTATTACCAATATGCAACTTATTAATTTAACATAATGCGTAGATCTCTACTTGTTATTTTTTCTTAAAGTAATTATAGGTATTTATATTAATAACCTAATTATGATGTAGCTTATACTGTCCTCTTAGATAAAATATATGTGCGATTATAAAAAAAGAATATTATATTATTTCTCTTGACAGGTACGTAGTTAAAATCCGTAATATATTTTCATATTTTATGTATAGGTATATTGCAATTCGAACAATGCTCCTATCTCAATAAACTCAAAAGAACAAAATCGTCTAACTAAATTAATCGAAATAAAACAATAAATATCGCGCACATCGTTCACATAACGAAGTTATACAAACCGCCATTTAATACGAAAGTTAGATAAGAAAATGGCGAAGTTTAATTAAGCCATTCCTTTGTCCAGGTCTGATAGACAAGGCGTTTGAGGGAAAGTTGCCGCAGTCGTATTGTTCCCTGGGACTTGCGCAATATTCTGAAGAGGATTCCGTTCAGCATGTTGTTCAACGGGCAGGTAATGATCCAGGGCTACTTTAATACACACACACACACCCACACACACACAATGTCATCGGCCCAAATCATATACTTTTATTTTCTTAATCATTTACTTTGTATTCTTTCATCATTAGTCACTAAAATTTATTATTGTTGACTTGCCAAATATAATGTAATATGGAATTTTTTTAAGGGAAGGCACTGCCTTCTGAGATACAGGTAATTACCTAGTTCAGAAGGCAGAGCAATATTGTAATGTTATATTTGAAGTTGCTAATAAATTTTATTTTATTATTATTTTTTTTTTATATCTTTTGGTGCATCCTCACACAGCTACTTTGCAGCGGCGCAACTTCATAGCACATCTTCAAGCGAATAGGTACCTTCTAGGGAAGCGTGTTCCATCTTAGACCACATCTCAGCTTACCATCAGGCGAGATTGTGGTCAATGGCTTCCCTATACCCAATAAAAAAAAAACATCTTACTCGCACCACGAAATGGGAAACCGTCACATAGTTTCGCAGCAACATTTTCATAGCATAATGTTATTGTTTTAATAATTTTAATTTTAGTAATTAATAATTTATTTAAGTTACTATTCATTCAAATTAAAGAATACTTATAAAGATTTATATTACAATCAAATAAATAAATATTATACCGTATGACCGTATGACGTACCGTACCGTATGACGATATCGTATCGTACAATATAAATGTATCAAGTATAAATGAAACTTGTCGGCAACTTCGAGATATCGATATGAATTTAGCAAACTGAGTAGAATATAATAAACTGATACTGATGAGGGTTTGATTGCATAAAATTTGCAGCGAAAGATAAATTGTATTATTATGAAGGCATTTATTTATTTAATTTTATTTCTGAAATTATGTTTTTATCTTACGTTACTAAAATGATATTAATTTCGGCAAAAATTCTATGCATAACCATGTGCTATGAATGTATTTCGTATGAACTATATCGATAGATTTACAAATATTATCACACTAGCTGTTCTCCGCGGTTTTACCCGCATTGCTTCGCTCCTGTTGGTCTTATCGTGATGATATATAGCCTTCCTCGATAAATGGGCTATCTAACACCGAAAGAATTTTTCAAATCGGACCAGTATTTCTTGAGATTAGCGCGTTCAAACAAACTCTTCAGCTTTATAATATTAAGTATAGATATATTCCAGTATTGCCATACCACATAGAAGCGTATAAACCTCCCATCTATATTTATAGTCGCAATAAATACGCCCACGCCGCTCCAACAGGATTTCCTGAGTCCTACACGCTGCACGTACAAACACTTGAACCAAATAAACAATAGTTATATAATATTATGCAAACATTATTATCGTCTAGATATCTATTTATTTTAGGAACGACTGACCTCGTTACGTAGAAACTTTATGCTATTCTGATATTATGTTCGAATGTGTAAATCTTTGTATTTTAAGAAGATAAATACAAGTAATAAAATTTATCTACAACAAATAGTAAAATTATAAACAAAGAAAACCTTCTTTGGTTCAGTGGCTATCGCGTAAGATCTCTTTTATCACAGGATCGGTTCAAGGTAGATAGTTACAAAAGATTCATCACACATTAATTAATTTATTTTAATAAAATGTATTCCAATAATTTGGCTAATTAAAATTAGATTATCTAGTTTCAGCCAGAAATATTAACAGCCATGTTCGTATCATGCTAAGGGTGCACTCACACACATCAGTCACCGTCACGGCACGTCACCGGACAGGATTAAAAAAAAATATGTATCAATAGTTCTAGTATGACTCTGTTCCCACACGACAGTCGCCGGCACGAAATCTATCAGTGACGTCCCCGGTCAGGCACGTCAAATAATCTTTCCATACATGTATCATACTTTTATCCCCACTCACCCGGTGCCGTCACGTCTCAGTTCAGTCAGCGTCGTGCTACCGTCAATTGCTAGGTACATGTTCTCTAGCGTGACACACGTCTAATCACTCACTAACCTGATGTATGTGTTCAATGATTCAGTCAAACCGGCGACGTGACTGACGGACAACATGACGGTGACTGGTGTTTGTGGATACGTACACAAACCGTCACCGATCAGTCATCGGTGACTTGACGGTGACTGATGTGTGTGAGTGCACCCTAAGTCTTTACGTTGTAAACAGTTTTTTTTCATCACTGTATTTTATTACTGCGAATACAGAAATATTCGAATTTATTCTATTCTATCCTGATTCGCAGCTTATTCGGATTTAGTGGTTTTCTTATTTATGGTCTATATTTTTTAATTAAGAAAGAAATCTCTTCATAAATAATTCCCTTTACTCTTTTAGTTTTCTTTAAAATATATTCTTCAAATAAATCCCAGTTCCAGACATAATTTTAATTACAATTTTCTAATGTCGTTTTATTTTGATTTATAAAGACGTTATAAAAGCTATTATATTTTTCTTTGGCAGGCTTATAATTTCCTATTTTTAATTAAAATTTATCAATCTAAAGAAAATCAAAGAAATTTTCAAAAAAACCAAAGAAATGTTTAAAATAAACAGGTTAACATAATTCAAAACCTCGTCGTAGCATTTTAAAAGGCGTCGTAGCCGTCTCGAGTGGTTCGTAGAGTGCAGCGTAGCGTAATAGCAATAACTCGTAGCGAGTACCTTTATAAAATGCATTGCTACGACGGTGGCTACGAGCTTGCTGGCTATTTTGCTAAAAGTATGTTTTCGTAATGATGCAACAAGCTTCAAATTACTGATGTTTAGGAGCTACTTATAAAAACATTTGTACCAGACTGTTTCCGTAGAAGGTTGTTTCTCGAGGTAATTTATGTATCTGTTTGTGACATTTTGAAGTTTAAGTTAAAGGCATGCGGGACGGTATATTATTTTTTTGCTTGAAAGGTTTCAACAGCATATGATAGAGTCGAGTCATAAGATAGAGTCGAATTGCCAAACAAACTCGCACTCACCAATTTTTTTGTTTGTCTACGCGTACCGGTTTACCATCGAAACGGCTTGTTTTGCTGTAAAAAATCTTGTTTTCTTTGTCAGATACAGAAAATGGAAAGTCGAAAAAAGTGAAGAAACGTGATAGGAAGATATCTGCTGATGGCACGGTTAAAAAGATGTGTGAAAAACTTGAGATGTGGGACGCGCAGCATCCTAAGTATGTAATAACTAGCTGTGCTCCGCGGTTTCACCCGCATTGCTCTGCTCCTGTTGGTCTTAGCGTATAATATAGCCTACAGCCTTCCTCGATAAATAATTTATCTAACACCGAAATAATTTTTAAAATCGGCACAGTAGGTAGTTCCTGAGATTAGCACGTTCAAACAAACAAACTCTTCAGCTTTATAATATTAGTACCTATAGATTTAAATATATTTTGTTACTCTTTCATACTGAAACGGCTGCGCTGATTTGAATGATGTTATTCATGTAATATAGTTTTGTCGCATAACATAGGTTATCTTTGGTAAATACATTATGATGGGCCAGTTTTAATCTTGGATGTATTTTAAATCACAAGCAAAACCTTTTTCAATGACAAGATGAAGATAATTAATGCAATCTCTACAAGAAATTGACAAAAAATATCGAAACTAATTAATTAAAATGAAATAAACATCATTTTTACTTTTACAGATACATGGAGCCACCTGGTCATTCTCAAACTTTAATATATTGCAAAAAGCCTAAAAAACTATCTTGATGTAACAATTTAAATTTATTTATTGTTTTCTTCATAATATATTAATTTTAGAATGTATAATTACATTTTTAATAGTTTATGGATAATTAAAGAAAGCCAATATTTTTCTATACAATAAAATCAATATTTTGTAGTTTCGATATTAATTTTATTATTAACTAGCGGTCCGCCCCGGCTTCGCCCGTGGTACATATATATGTTTTCTCTACGTAAGAACAATCCTGGTACTTCAAGGAATATAATAAAAAAAGAATTATCGAAATCGGTCCACCCGTTCTCGAGTTATGCGCTTACCAACACATTTTGCGATTCATTTTTATATATAAGATTAATTTATATTTCAAGTGAGTGAAAATAAAGTTTTCTAATAAAAAGCTTCTAAAAACAATTGCTCTTTTATTCCATCGTTAAAACTTCGTCCCTAAAATTAATATGCAA
The DNA here is from genome assembly GCA_907164685.1 of Colias eurytheme. Classification (NCBI taxonomy): domain Eukaryota; kingdom Metazoa; phylum Arthropoda; class Insecta; order Lepidoptera; family Pieridae; genus Colias; species Colias eurytheme. The sequence continues at coordinate 10,447 of CAJQZN010040539.1, forward strand.
TATGTTAGTTATTGCAAAGCGCGCAGTTTCTAATTTAGCAGTTTCAAAGTTTATCCAACAGTGCAAAAATGAGTAGCATGAATTGCGGAAACCAGACGGGGCATGTTAGAAACTGCTCGACTAAAACGAATGTAACAGATGGCGTGATAACTTTGGACTGTTATTAAAGTTAGTATGTATGTTTGTCAACTAGTGCCATGCCAGTTTTGTTGGGATTGAATGGGGCTAAAAAGTAAAAACTAATACAAAACATACGTTACACAGGAATATTGTGGTTTCTAACGGGGTAGAAGTTTAAAAAAATGGGTAAGTAGTTCAGAGCAGCTCATCTATTTAAAGGGTAAGAAAACATAAAATATTCATACATAATTAAAAATATTTGTTTACTGTTTTAAGTTTAACAACGAATAGGTATAGAATTATTATATTTCTGTGTAGATATAGGTCTATTTAATAATATTCACATAATATTATATACAATTAAGGGCCGATTTTTCAATGCTTGGATAAAACTTATTCGTCTATAAAGTATTACACGATAATATTAAAATGTCACGGTAGTTTTATATATTTTATATTTGACGCATGGACGTATAAAAAAATACGGACGCCGTATTACGAACAAACAACGTGAAGCCACCATAGTAAGCTAGCGATCGTGTAAAGACAATAAACACGCACACATTCTCACCATAGTAAGCTAGTCGGCCGCCATTACGTCGTGAACTACCGACTGATTAACTGCGTCACTGTTTCACAAAAAATATTTAAAATGCCGTCTTGCGTGGTTAAATGGTGTCGCGACAGTACAATTTTAAATAACAAAACACAAGGGATTACATTCCACAGGGAAGCAAGTTATTTCTTTTATGTTTTAATGACAAAATTATTACGGCAAAATTTATAGAAAAAAATACAGCCGCCATTGTCATCAAGACAACTGTTGCCATGGCAACATGGCACACACACATGGATGTTTCGCCGCCATTACTAGGCTTCACTCAATGTTTAGGCGATATACCGTCCGTCTTTTTTTATACGTCCATGATTTGACGAATAAATTTTATCCAAGCATTGAAAAATCGGCCCTAAGAGGGGTCTTATGGGTCCATTAGATTGCGTAAGAAAGCATACACTTACAAGAGTCATTTTTTACATTCATAGGACTATAAAAGAGGAACTTAATAAAAAAAAATGTGTTGAAAAATTCCTAAATGCAAAGAAATATTACATGTTGATCACATGACATAATGTTAGTCTGTAATGTTGACATTTGAATCCTCTCTCGTTTTCAGGTCCGCTTAATCCTGTCACAAAATGACATATTACACTTGATATTAAAATAACGTCAATTACCCGTCAAATTTTCACAAGTGATGCGTGAACCTGTTTTTATGGATATTGGAATATTTGATTTTAAGTATTTAGAAAACGATTTGACAGAGTCTGTTTTTATTTTTTGTATATTTTTTCCAAACGCATAGAAAATAAATTTTAAACGGCATATAAATCACAGGTAAATTTAATACTTTATCTATTTTTTATCTGTTTCCAATCCGTCAAGTCAAAAATTAACAGTTCTAAAAACACACATAATATTTTTTACAGCACTCTATACAAATCTTTCGAAATGATATAGTTACCAAAAATTAAGCCTGATCCTAAGACCACTAATCACTTATGCAAGTAATTACTTATAATTAAAAACTTATATATTATTTTTAATTTTGGTGGTAAACCTAAACTAGTCTGAACAATCGAGCTAATAATACACTGGTGGTGGTTACACAGTGAGCAAAGTTTGGATAACGCGGACTGTTCATAGTTTTAGCTGTTTTCATAGACCATTTTCATAAACGTGTTGGAAAGATTTTAGTGCTCCCTCTCTTTAGTATTCTTTTTATGATATTTGTAAATTCACGACACAAATAGCAAAATATAATATTATTATATTCGTGTAATAAGTGTATAGTGCAGCTTCTCAACATCTTTGAGTTCACTATTATTGAACGCCCTGTCTGTCGTTGTCCTTTTAAAAATATTCAAATGTATGTATGTATGTAGTATGACCAATACTTGACCAATAAATCGTTTAGGATTTCAGCTAATACTGCGGCTAAGAATTCCAACATTTTATTTTAATTTAAGTCTAACTAGGATGCAATTTTTTTACCATTCGCTTATCCTTTTCATCACAGTTTACTTCTATTTTTATACTAGCTGTTGCCCGCAGCTTCGCCTGCGTGGAAACGATAAACTTCCATCCCCTATTTTACCCCTTTAGGGGATGAATTTTCTAAAATCCTTTCTTAGGGGACGCCTACGTTATGTCATCTACCTGAATGCCAAATTTCAGCCCGATACGTCCAGTGGTTTCGGCTGTGCGTTGATAGATCACTATATCAGTCACCTTTGAGTTTTATATATATATAGATTAATTTATGCCTTGGTGCTAAGATGCCGTCCAGTCTGTAAGAGCCGTAGAAGAGAGTGGAAGGGACAAATTCAGAACACATCAGCGGAACTTTTGTTGGAGAGAAAGCCGTTGCAAGAGTGCTTTAGGAGGTGGCCTACGGTAATCCTACTATATCCTACTACTTAGTAACATTATGTACAATGTTTGTAATGTGTGGATGTACGTTTGTTACTTTTTCACACGCTTTCAATTGCGCCAATAAACTACTAATATGTAATATTGTTCCGATAACAACTTATTATTGACGTGAAAACGTCTTATAATTCGATAGAGCCGGATGCACGCACGAAAAAACATGACTCATGCGGCGTTACCTCGCTCTGAGGCGTTCCATGTAAGGCTTGAAGTGCAAGCGAGAGCGCGGAACGAGCGACAAAGAAGCACAATCGGACGTTGTCACGTTCTATTATCGTCAGTTAACCGACTTTATAGACAACCAATTTTTTTTATGCCTACTTGGTCTCATAATACCTTCGGTTTATTAAAAAAAGATTTTAAACGTAACTTTTTGACCAGATAATTTCAATATTTATTATGTAACATTGATGCAACAAGGTTACAGCAATATTGATTACAATATTAATTGTAGATATTATTCTATAATTGTGTTGGGCACGCAATGTGTAAATGCACCATTACAGACAACTCCTGTAAATACACCTAAAGCTACAGCCACGAGGCAGGCCTATTAGGAATCGGAACGCATTGTTATATTGCTCTCGAGTTGTAGGATCGAGAGTGATTAGCCCTCAGGCTACACGTGTAAAACGGTGTAAGGTCAATCAGGTCGAAAACATATGTCAATGGAAATAATAAAGAAAGAAAGAAAGAAACCATTTATTCAAACACACACAATAAAAGCATTATAAAATTATAAAAAGTCATAAAAATAGAGCGTGTGTGCCGAGCACACGTGTCAGAAGTGAAACTTCTTTAAGCTCAAACTCAAAAATTTATTTATTCAATTAGACTTCTTATAAAAGCCCGGTCTACGTCTCTACGTCTGCGGTCTCTAAACCTTTTTTAAAATCTTTTGTATGTTCTTAGCTATCAATAGCTATATATATACTCAAAAATATAATTTTGTTCTAGAAAGTGTACCCCAACAGTCCGTGCCCGTTGTTCTCCCGGAGCCGGCGGGTGACAGTCAAAGTGAAGGGGTCCATCCAGCCCCCAGACGTGGTGAGGGTCTGCCAAGCCCCCATAGATGATACAGTTGCTACCACCTACTTGAAGTATGCGCAGCTGGCTAAGAAACTTGGTAATTGCTTCGAATGAATGAATTTATCATTTTGGGATTATTAATATTATTTTCTACGCTACTTTCTAAAAGGTCTACTAACTAGAAAATATACCTAATATTTAATCTACGGAACATAATAGTATTATACTAAAATCATTTTTGATTGGTATTCAAAACCAGAGAGCCAAAATCATGAGACGTAGTAAAAAAGAAGAATTGACGACCCAAAAATATACTTAGGTACAAAGTAAAAAATGACACAAATTTCAACATTTTATCTCTAAAAGAGGCGTAAATTATTAACCAAATGCTGACGTAGTCACGTGTTTCATCCATCCAAACATATCGTATTATATTATCTGTGACATTTGGCTAAGGGAGCCAATAACATCACATAGCAATCATTGATTGGCACAAGCTTGCCGCCCCCGACTTCGCCCGCGTAGTCAAAGTTAAAAACCCGCATAGTTCGCGTTCCCGTAGGATTTCCGGGATCTATCAATTCTATTTCTTTCTCAGCTGCTCAAATATCATCCGAATTGGTTCAGTGTTTGAGGCATGAAGAAGAGACAGACAGAGTTACTTCGCATTTATATTACTTAGCTTTCCACCCGCGGCTTCGCCAGCGTTGTCTGAAACTTAACAAATTATATACTTAAATTAAATTAAATTAAAATAAACAAATAAATATACTATGTAGTGATATCTATTATATAATATCTATTCTTATCACTACATAGTATAAAACAAAGTCGCTTTCCCTGTCCCTATGTCCCTATGTCCCTTTGTACGCTTAAATCTTTGAAACTACGCAACGGATTTTGATGCGGTTTTTTTTAATAGATAGAGTGATTCAAGAGGAAGGTTTATATGTATAATAACATCCATTAAATAGTGAAGAAATACTGTTATTTTTGAGGTTTCTAATGTGATGTCGTAAAAAATTACATTTTTTCCGCTTACATTGCAAACGCAGGCTGAACCCTACGAGTTTTATCAAAATAATGTACTAAGTATTATACATATTGAAAAGGTCTACAGAAAAGTCCGCGATGGTATATGTCTATCTCTTATGGATAACCCACAATAACTTTTTTTTGTCATTTACTTTTTACGACAAATAATGGCTAATTTTCGAAGCGATTTTAACCAATACAGCATTAATCCTTAACCAATTAAATACCTTGAATACATTGTTCATTTAATATAGATCTATATGGCCCTTTACACCGAATGATTTAAGTGAATATTTTCGAAGATATTACAGATTTAAAAATTGCGGGACGTAGCGTTTGCGGCGGCACCGGCCGGCCGCCCGGCTATCTATTTTATACCCGTGCGAAGCTGGAGCGGGCCGCTATGTTTTTATATACAACGTTCACAGTTTTTCTGTAGTGTATTTAGTATCAGCATTGCACCCGTGCGAAGCCGGGGCGGGTCGCTAGTTTATATATAAAAATGAATCGCAAAATGTGTTGGTAAGCGCATAACTCGA
>CAJQZN010040539.1:24234-38035 GCA_907164685.1 Colias eurytheme
ATTGAATGAACTGCTGGAAAATCTTCCATTACTGAAGCTAGGCCCAGGTCATTCTCTCCAGCATTCGACTTTTGTATCCCCTGAAATAAATAATAATTAATTATTTATTATCCATATAATATAATAAAGCTTATTATATTAACATTAATTATTAATTATATGCAAGACTTTTATTCAGAAACTTAAAACATAAAGCTATATATTATACATTTACATATGGAAAAAATGTTGTGTGGTTTTATGAAACCACGGTAAAAGTGAAACTGTTCGAACGGTTCCGAACACTGCTTTTGTGTAGCGCATGTCGCGCGATACACGCGACATGCGCTACACAGACCAAAAAGTTTGAGACGATGTAATAAAAGTTTCACTTTAATAAATAGGAAAAGCACCTATGTAAGTAGAGCTTTTTACTTTGCCGAATTTAAAAAAGCTTGGCAATTATTCTTATTTTTGTTATTATAGATTGTATACTTTACACTGTAAATAGTGTAAAATATAAAAAAAAATATATTGTATATAGTGTAAAGTTTACACTATACTTTTCAGTAAATTAGTGGGAAAAAATAAAACTCCTAGTTATAAAAAAGACCCAACTTTTGGTCGGGTGGACTAACAAACTTCGTTAACAAGAATTTTTCATAATAAATAGAAAAAACGTGTAAATAAACAACTTGCAGTAATTACAAGGAAGAATCTGTAAAAACATCGTTACGTTTAGCCCAGGTACCGGCTTTTTTGTTTTTCTTTTCTAATTTGCAGTGAAAACAAGTAATAAAAGGTTGGATATATTTTAACAACCTTTTCAAAGTTTTAATTGATTATTGTTACGTCTTCTCTAGACTGTGAAGGGACTTGCTGAGGATTCTGTTAAATTTACCTTCTAGCCAAGTTTATTTTGTAAGGGCTGATTTTTCAATCCTTGGATAAAACTTATGCACTCGTCGAATGATGTATAAAACTACTATTTTAAAAACGTATTCTAATTGTCCGTATTTGACAGTTTACGAGACATTTTAATATTATCGTGTAATACTTTATTGGACGGATAAGTTTTAACCAAGCATTGAAAAATCGGCCCTTAATATACTAGTTGTGCTCGCGACTTCGTTATTTCTTGTGTATATAAGGGCGGCTTGCGCAACATTTGGTCTAAACAGAATTTATTTAAATGCGTTTATCTTGCTAAATATGTTTAGCCTAAATACAATTAAAAAGGTCTTGCCCATGTCCGTTTGGATAGTAATTTAACTAATCGTAGTTAGGGAGTCGGTAAAGCAGTTTCTTGCGTTCCTTTTTACGTTTTCGTGCGTTGTACACATGTTGTACACTTGACTTAGAGCAAAATGGTTGCATTTCTTAAAAAAAAAATTCGTGAAATGGACCGACGAGCTTTCATTAATAATAAGTACATTTCCTTACTTGTTGCTGGTTTTTAAATGTGGGGCTATTTGCTGTAACAAAATTGTAGTGGTTTCTTTCGTTAGACGAAACCTTCTGAAGAATTTGTCGTCCGAATACATTCCAAATAAGTCTGTTCTCTCAAACAATTCCCTCGGTCTGATGATATATTCTATAATCTCCTCATCGTCGTCATAATACAATTCCCACAAATCTATCTTACAAACTTCCTACCGAACTCTTAAATCTTTTATAAAATAATAGTAAACTTTTAAACCTCAAAATGATGACGCGCGATTGACTACTAAACGTATTTAGCGACGCTAAATAGCCATCTTTGGGTATTTAACTTTGACAGTTCGTTAAACGTGATTATAGTAGAGCCATTTTACAGTGCCACAAACTTATCTGACCCGGTGGCAAAAACTGGAACTACGTGCCGCCATTTTGAAATGTCCCATTTTCACAGACTTTTCATACGGAATATTTTGTTTATATAAAAGAAAGCGACATCAGTGACACTGTCACCGGGTCAGATAAGTTTGTGGCACTATAATAGGCAACATTTGACAGTTCAACAAAATTAAACAACGTAACCTAGTAACGACAACATAGAATAACATGATATTTCTTTCTGTTAGATCTGCACATTTGCTTAACTTTTTTCAATAACGATTACATATTTATAATAATAATGACCGATACAAGTAATTTTAAGATTTCATTTTACTGATAAACCATTCTAAACATAATAAACAATTTCTGAATTGAAGAACTGACGTCGCTACAATTTTGTGTCAATAAACCTTTTTTCTTTTTAAATACCAGAGATGTTACTCTAAAAATCGAGATCTGACATCTAGAATCGAATGCATTGATTACTTGTGAACAAAAATCATCATAAATTAATAAATTCGATTTACAAATGTTTCAAATCCGTATCGATTAATTCACTTTAATCGATGTTTTTAAGCAGGTTACCTCTCTTCGAAGATAAAATTGATAGACGTCAAATGTTGCCTATTAAATTGGCTCGACTATAGTGCCTAAATTTTTGTTGTGCAAGACGCTAATTATAATTAGCAGACTAAATGCGTTTACGTCGCTCTTAAACTGTATTTAACGACGATGCGCAAGCCGCCCTAAATCTCGAACCTGAGAGAATAATTTTCCTGATTCCGTCTTGATGATGGGCCTTAAATCCTCTGTGTTCTAAATTCTAATGAAAGTCCCATCAAACCGGTGCAACCGTTCTAGAAATAAGCTTGAATAATCAAAGATAATCATATGTACAAAGCGCCAAACAAATTATTATATATTTGTGTTGTGAATATATAATTAAATTTTGATTGACATTTACGATTTATCTACGACCAATCTACGACATTAATTAGATCATCTGTCATCTTCCTAGAAACTAAAATCAATCGAAATACATCTATTTGTGATAAAATTATATTAGTTTAATTATAATTCAATTATTTGATTAGATCTTGTGTCAAAGACCTAATTAAATGATATAATTAGGCGTTAATTTAGATGAGATTTTGAACCAAATTAGTACTGTATTACCAAGTAATAGAACAGCTTGAGTTAATGTTGATTAATTATTATAATCTTAATTTCAATAATAGGTAATTGTTATTTCATATAGGTATATTGTACTATCTATAAACAATATTTGAAAAAAAAATATATTTTCAAACGGTTTTGGGATGCAGAATTTTTTTTTTCGATATAATAGTAGGTATATAATTATTATGTACTACATAGTAAATTTATAAATGCGAAAATCAGTCTTTTTGTATGTTATGCTTGCACAGCTAAACCACAGCACCGATTTAGATAAAATTTATATTGAAAATAGTTGAAGACTGAGGCTCTAAAATGGCTTCTTTATTGAAATATATAATCAACCCTTTTCACTGAAATGGTGATAAAAGTTATGGTAGTTGTTGTTTGAATTTACGACTGAAAAGTGCTTTTAAATTTTAATTCAGTCAATTAGGCTTATTTCAAAAGCACTTTAACAATTTGGTATTAGAATGTCAGTCTAATTTAAATTTTATGTCTTTATATTAAGGTTTCATTTTCAGTATAAGACATAGAAATAAAAAAATATTACCTCATTATGATTTAAATATCGGTGTAAATTACAAATCACATAGAAAATACCAATATATAAATGTGTTGTAATTATTATGTTTGTGGAACGCGAAGAACAGCAAACTCTCCGCAACGGCTTGGCCGATTTTGATGAAATTTTTTTGTTTATTCAATGGGGCTAAAAAGGTCGTAAACTAATTTGTATACGCCTAATCAAAGGATTGTTTTGGCTGACCTAAATAATTAGCCGAGTCAGTTTTAATAAAGCGTGTTAAAATAAACATTCCTGTCTATTTATCGCTTTCATAATAAATACATAAATCACGTAAAATCTATACATATAATAAATCTGTAGAAGGGTAAATTCTGTACATTGAAAATATTGAAAAAATAAATAGCAGGGGGTGTTACTGGATCGATACCAAACCCAAATATGTGATTAAAAAAATTTTTGTCTGTCTGTCTGTCTGTATGTGAAGGCATCACGTAAAAACTAACGGTTCGATTTCGATGAAACTTGATATAATTATCCTGGGCATAAAATAGGATACTTTTTATCCCGGAAAAATACGTAGAAATAAATAAATCTTAATTTTTCCGCGCGGACGGAGTCGCGGGCGGAAGCTAGTTTACAATAAACATGACCTAATGAATCAAAACCACTGAATGTCGGAAATAATTTGCTCGAATCCAAAATGTAGATTTTACTGTTTATTAGAATTACGCTTGCATTGCATTCTATTTAGTTCTATTACAATGCGGTTATCAGCTGAATTTACTATTGATTTATTATTAAACTAGCTAGCCGCCCGCGACTTCGGCCGCGTGGTGTTTTGATAAAAGGTAGTCTATGTTCTTTCTCAGAGTCTAAAGATTGTCTGTGCCAAATTTCATCAAAATCGATTGAGAGGTTTAAGCGGGAAATCGTAACAGACAGACAGACAGAGTTACTTTCGCATTTATAATATTAGTAGGGATAGTAGGGAGGTAGGGATACTGCACTGAAATAACCGATTATTTGATACAATGGTTAACTCGTGTCACAACAGACGGATTGGTTCAATTCCCGGTGGAAACTTGTAAATAAAGAGGTCTAAAATTGACATGAGAACTTTCTTGTCTGTAAGAATCGATTAACGAAAAAAAACATAACTAATAATACAAAAATTCTGCACTAGTAGACTTCAAAAACAGCATGTTATACGTAATTTAATCAAACAAAGAAGCTACATCTCATACCGCAGCAAAACACCTCATTTCCATGGCAATTTCCATTAAAGTGGGCGAAGCCTTGGGCAGACGGAAAATAGTAACATAAAAAGCTTGGCTTTAATTTCAAACATTTATTTATTCAATAAGGATTGAAGCACTTTCGAATCGTCATTACATATTTTTTACATTTAAGTACCACCGATTCGGAAAGCAGTATCTATGGAGAAGAATCGGCAAGAAATCGGCTCTTTTAAAATCATGTCAATATTACAATTTAATTTTAAATAATATTATGTAACTTATATTTAACTACATAATATTTTTTTCATGGAGGGTTGTTGTTGTTGTTGTCAATTACATTATCACCTACCTCGATATAAATAAAGCAACTCTAAACTTACGGAACCCGTCTCCCTTGGTGGTCTACTAACATGGCTCCAGTACTGGCAGACCTGCTGCATCTCCCCTGTATCTTCACGGCCAGGGTTGAAGCCTAACAGCGAGGTTCTTGGCTCACCACACCCTTTGCCGTCCAGGATTGGAACTTGCGGTAACTGTGTTGAGAAGAAATGCTTTAAAAATTCATAGTAGTAGGATGATTGCGCATTATGTGTTTCAATGCTATACTATGCGAATTTTTATTCAATACGTTTTCTTAGAATAAAAAGTCAATTCTACGTGTTGTGTAGAAGTAGAAGAATTAAAAAAAAACATTCAATCAATCTACGGGTAGAATCGATACAAGCAAAGAAAAATCAAGTCCTATATAGGTATTTGTATAGATTCAGCTCTGCACAAATCTCAATTTTATTTAATTACTAGTGGTCCACCCCGACTTCGCCCGTGTTTACGTTTTCTCTAAATAAGAACCATCCCCGTACTTGAAGGAATATTATAAAAAAAAAAATTAACGAAATCGGTTCAGCCGTTCTCGAGTTTTGCGCTTACCAACACATTTGGCGATTAATTTTAATTATAATAAATTTAAATATAATAAGATTGAAAATTCAGCTTTCTAATCACTAGAAATTGATCACTAATCATAATATTCAGTAACCATTCACAAACTGTAAACATATTTAAACAGTTGTAAATCAAACCAATGAGTGATCTGTGTTTAGAATCGTAAATCAGAAATGCTCTGAATTCATAACCACGCCTTGCTATTTATGGTCAGTAAATGAGAATTTGAATTTGAAATCAATGTTATAGCACTTAGGTATTGATAAGTCATGGGTAATATTGTCATTTTGTAATTAACATAAAATAATAGGTAGCCACTTCACGTAGAACTACTATAATATAGATCCTCTCTTATTCTTCTGCTACCTTTACAATCGTAAATTTTGTGAGGGTTATACAAAATAGTTATAAATAAAGTCAGGATTGGCATATATACTTTTCAAAGCCCTACAGAGAAGAAGCTAGCTCCCTTTAACCTAACAAACAAAACTTTGGTAAATAGGTTTAAACACGACGTTCCTCATAGATGTTTTAATAAAACCATATTTCTACAAAGATAAATCAATGTCTTCCCGGCTACCTTATCCTTCAATTATTAAATTAACATTTCGTTATATTTTATTTGGAACAGTACCTGATCTATGAAGGTATATTCAGCAGATTTAACAGCAGATTCCTCGGAGAGTTGCATTGGTTCCCAACATTGGCAGCACAAGAAAGACAACACAAATGTGACACAATCAGTTACATGTTGTACATAACCGTATAAATTTATAAAGCGATGGAAAATCGGCTGAAAGTGATATGGCGTTAGTTTTATCATGGAGACAAATTTACATGATATTTTTTATGCTTTTTTTGACAGTGTCAGTCATAGAAAAGACATGGAATACAGGATATTCTGCTTGTTACAATGTGTCAAATATAAGGTCAAATACACAAAATAGGTACATTTGTGGGTACATTACATGTTGTCTTTCGAGAACACACTCGAGAAAGTCGGTTTAGATGGCGTAATAAATATAATTATTTCCTATTGCTTCGAGAGTGATAATAATTGTTTTAGACATGTAGAGTATAGAAAAATAACGAACTGGAAAAAAAAATGAAATTGCATATTTTTCTATACTTTGCTTCGATATCGAATAACTTTTTACCCGACTGCGAAAGAAGGAGGGTTAGGTTTTTGTATGTATGTCTATTTCTTTGGCACAAAGCCCAAACCGCTGGACGGATTAAAAGGTGTTGTTGTAATTATCAGATTTGTAGCAGTGACATAGGATAGGTACATCAATTGGGCTTTTGTTTTAATTTTAATAATATTGTTATTTATTTAATTGAAATAGAAACAAAATTATACCCTTATTATTTGTTAAAACTATTTTCTCTAACGAGATGGACCTTACATTATTTGGTATTTTACTTGAGTAATATTTTATGAGTCTTGGACGAGGGTCTGGGAATGTTTCCTATCAAATATGCAGCAATGGACGACTGTATGGAGCGATTTATCGAAAATCCGACTTTGCTATTAAAAGTTTAAATTACTCTATTGGCTATGGTAAGAGGCTCTGATTTGCGTTGGCGTAAATTAAAATTAACAAAATTATTCATTGAGGTAGTTAGGTATCTACTGTGCAAATGCATTTAAAAATCTAGGTTAAATTGAGACAATAATTATTATAATGTGAAATTGTTAAACAATTCTCATATCTCACAGTATATTATGAAGCTTTTACAAAAGCATCCTCCGTGTCAGCAGTATATTTTGCTCTATCATAATAAAAAAACTACATAACTCAAAGAATTCATCATTTTTGAAAATATATTGCTGTTTTTAACAAAATAAACATATTATCAACCCTCGACACACTTTACGGTATGAAAATACAATGTAATTAACCATTATTAAAACAATACTGAAACATGAATGAATGAACATTGAACAATGAACATACGTGCGGTGCGGCAACGTCGCGCGATACGTCACAAGTACCTCCTCTTTTATATTTTCCTTTCAAACGATGTTTTAATTTATGAAGGCTGGATCTTAATTGGTATGCTCACAATTGATATTTGAACTCTCGAAGTCTAACAATTGCTCCTTTAGAAGCCATATTTAATTACACAATGGGAATTTATTCGCATTTAATTATTTTGTATTGTTTGATGTTCGTAACTCGATCTGTTTTATTGGACTTGATATAATATTTATTTGTAGAATCAATTCGCTTTGCTAAACTTTTAACACATTTTCTTTCATCATTTTGTCCTGTGATTTGAAAGAAAAAAGGTTTTCAGTAATAAAAGAAATAAGATCAACACTTTTGAATCAAAGTTACACACTTTTCATTTACTTGGAACTTTTAAAATAATTTCTCAATTTTATTGGTGTTATTCTTTAAGTATAAGACCGTTATTATAAGTATAATAAAGGATCAACAGGAAATATTCAGAAGGGAAAACGAAAGTTGCAAAAAGTTGGCAATCGTAGTTCGAAGAATTATTAAAAAAGTTCGACCCCAAAACTTTGTTAATTACTGGCGATAATATTTTGCGAGTTACAAAAACTTTCGATTGTATTTCTTATTCGAATCTTTATGTTAATAAAATAAACATCATAATATTGTATTTTTTATCGTACAATATAATTTTATTTTAATTTATCTACAAAATTACATCGCCGATCTTTCAAATTTCAACAACGTACCTATCTACTAGTCGGGGAAGTAAAACATCGTGGAGAAACCGGCATGCCGAATAATTTTTGAAGAGAAAACTTTTTTAGCGGCGTTGAGCACTTTTTTCTGTAATGGGTATAAAATCTTAAACTCGCGTCAGGACACGTGACCTGATCGAAAAAGCGTAAGACGGATACCATTCCAAAATATCAAACATGCTCAACGTTAATAATCAAGTTTTCACTTCTGCCGGAGTGCAACCCGTCTTTTTTTATTTATTTTCGTATCAAAAATGGTATGTATATCTATATTATAATATAATTAAATCCATTGCTTACAATTTTTTCTTTACAGCCACTTATAGACCGGGAGATACTGACACAAAATTTCGAGTCATTTGTAACAGGATGGCGGTTCTACAGGGGTCTTAGTACGCAATGACAAAAAGAAAAACGATGGCGTGAACGCTGGTACCGGCGGCTTAGTCGCGTGGGCGTTAGTCGAACTCGTCGGAAAATAGCGAAAGTCAAACGATTTGTAACAGTATGGCACTTATTTTTCCTGTAAGTTTGAGGATCAACAAATATAAATACAAAATTTCAAAGATCTAAGTGTTGGAAATCCTCACTTATATAAATTAATAATAAATTAAGTTTTCAAGTATAACAGCACTTTTTCCCCCTACTAGAAGTATGGCAAATATAATAATGGTCACATTTTATCAAATACTCTCCAAAAATCCAAATGCAATACTGGTACAAAAAGTTTGGCGAAATAAAATTTTATTGCAGATTTTCGGCGGTATGGCGACCATTTGGAATCGTCCGAAAAGTATGGCATGGCGATTTTCGTAAATGGCTGCACGACGATAGTTACCTGTGCAAAAGTTAGCCTGGTACAAATGGTTGAATGATTGTTTTATTTAAATCAACACATTCGCGTCGGTATGGCGGGCTGTAAGTCACACCGGAAAAGTATGGCATGACACTACCGCCTACTACTTTTTTATGGGCTATCGGTAAATTCTAAAATTTTTGTGTTACAAATCGTTTGACTTTCGCTATTTTTCCGACGAGTTCGACAAACGCCCACGCGACTAAGACACCGGTACCAGCGTTCACACCATCATTTTTCTTTTTGTCATTGCGTACTAAGACCCCTGTAGAACCGCCATCCTTGTTACAAATGACTCGAAATTTTGTGTCAGTATCTCCCGGTCTATTAGATCGTCCTCCTCCACCAAGATTTTATTTAAGGCGTTACCCGGCAATTTCGACTATGTTCAACCTCTATAAAGTCTGGTACAACATAAAGCACAATACCGAAAAAAATATATAAAATAGGATGGTCTTTGATCTTTAATTGCTCGCGAGGACTTTTTTCCAAAGTTAATAGATTTCTAGAAAAAAAAATGTGCCGTGGTCATCGATTTTTCCGCAAATACTCTATAAACTTCGTAACCTGCTGACTTAGAGCTCTGAAAATTTTATGTTTAATAAATTATCAGTTACACAACAGTCCCTGACGAGGATATTATTTTTGTTTCACTGATTAGTATCTTTTTAAATACAAAATGCGAGGAAAAAAGAAGGTGCAGCGGGAGAGGTTTGAGATCCGTCAAGTATGGTCAAGGTTATTAGCGCATGTAAAAGCCTTAATCTCTACATATTTTGTCTCTCTTGTAAAAATATTCCTTAAATAATGAAACGTTTCAAGGTTGTTTACTAAACATGACTCATGAAATAATTAGGTGAATGAATTTTAAATAAGCTTAGTAGTTTTTCAGTTAAGCCATCAGTAGGTATATGTGGTGTTCGTACCCATGAATCTTGTATTCTATCATTATTATAATATTCATATTATTCTGTATAAAGATGAGCCGAAATTACCAAACGTCTATTTTTTACACCTTAATAAATCATAAGTTGATTCTTGAGATGTTTTTAATCAATCACGTGAAAATGGAGCAAAGAAGAAATTTGGTAAAATAATTTATAATCTGTTTTTCCCGCTTCAACCCAAGCGGAGACGGGTCGCATAATTATATGGCTGTCAGTTAGGTCCGCTGCGTAATTATTGATGAAAATATCTATGAAAAATAAAACCGTAAACAGATGGAAGTATGTTTTTTATATTGTACTACGCCCGTGGTACATATTTCGCAATAAAAGGTAGCCTATGTCCTTTCTCGGGTATCAAAATATCTCCATACCAAATTTCATGCAAATTGGTTCAGTAGTTTAGGCGTGATTGAGTAACAGACAGACAGACAGACAGAGTTACTTTCGCATTTATAATATTAGTATGGATGAGAACAAAGACATTATATATAATTATATTGTATTTATTTTTTTCTTATTTTGCGCAATATCTTAAACTACTTACATTACTTTTTCAGGTTGCCTGGGAGAGATTTCTGTGCAGCAATAAGGCCGCCTTTTGTGCGAAATATTTATACCTATCTAATTTAATTCGTTCCTGTGAAGTTTACTGGTAATTTTTTGTCCAACATAGAATTATAAATACAAAATAAATACATGGAAACGTTCCTTCTATTAACAAAATAATAAATACTGATTTATCAATTTCACTCAGAATACAAAGAATATACGCATTTACTAAATTACGTACCAAATATCATCTATACATATAATAAATCTGTAGAAGGGTCAATTCTGTACATGGAAAATATTGAAAAAATAAATAGCAGGGGGTGTTACTGGATCGATACCAAACCCAAATATGTGATAAAAGAAATTTTTGTCTGTCTGTCTGTCTGTCTGTATGTGAAGGCATCACGTGAAAACTAACGGTTCGATTTCGATGAAACTTGGTATAATTATTATCCTGGGCATAAAATAGGATACTTTTTATCCCGGAAAAATACGTAGAAAAAAAAACTTAATTTTTCCGCGCGGACGGAGGCGCGGGCGGAAGCTAGTACATAATAAAACCTTTGATTAATAAAGCTTTATTGGGTTTGTATGTTCGAATAATGATAATAATATTTTCAAGATATAATAACGTTGAGTTAATTAAATGTTATTATTAATAAGTGACGTTTGTTTTAAATTTAGCATTTATGTCTTGGATAATATTTGTTTTTAAATATAATCAGGCGCAGTAATTTTCATTATTAAATTGTATGTAATAACTGGAAATAGACATTTGTAATACTGAGAATATGTGATAGAATGGGCCAAAAATAAAAATACTTTCAGATTATTTTCCACTGATTCCACGAATATAACAGAACAGAAGAACTTGATATTTTTTATGTAGACATTTTTGCGGGTAGATAGATAGAGGAAGGTTTAGTAGATACAGATTATATTCAAAACCTTCCTAGGAATTATTCCTCAATAAGAAACTTATATAAATAACTCTCTATTCGTTTATTATCATCATAGAAACATTAGAAACATCTCATTTTTTCAGTCAGTCAAAAGATGATGGGTCTGAGCGTCCAAAATGAAAAAAGAAGTCGCAAGTGTACTGTTACGAGATGATTTAACGGTATAGACCGTTTTCCAGTTGAATGGTGTTAAGGCACTTTGTACTAGGGTGTCCACACGTTTTGTTATTTTAGGATATTTTAAAATTAAAACAACGTTGGTAAGGATTTGTTTTGAACATTGTTATGTATGTAAACTGCAGACTACCCAGCAAAACTGAGAAACTTTATCAATCATCATCATTATCAGTCAATTGCGTTCCCACTTCAAGGACACGGGTCGTGGCCATAACCCATCACGCTGGCCACGTGCGGGTAGGCAGATGTCACGTAATGTCGTCAAACTTTTGATTCTTCGACACGTTGGTTCCCTTCACCGTTTCGAGGAGTGGAGGATAGGAGTGATGTTGTCCACATGCGCAAATAAATTGAAAAATTATTCTATTTCCGTTGCCTGTATTTAAACCTGACCTCTAGACTAATATTATAAAGCTGAAGAGTTTTTTTGTTTGTTTGTTTGAACGTGCTTATCTCAGGAATTACTGGTCCGATTTGAAAAATTATTTTGGTGTTAGATAGCCCATTTATCGAGAAAAGCTATATATCATCACGCAAAGACCAAGAAGCGGAGCACTGCGGGTAAAACCACGGAGCACAGCTAGTCCTATATAAATATTGTAATATTAAAAAGTTATTTTAATAGCACTTCATACATCATTTCACATAAAAAATAATGGTAATCCTCGTCTACCCGCATCCCTTGTCCATTCTGATATCATTTCAAGCGGAAGAAATTCGTGTTGATCCCGACTCTTTATTTGAAACCAAACGAATTTGACACGTAATTTATAGAGCACATAGTTTATATTCGCGTGACGCGTTTACGTGCTGACGTTTTTATGAAAACGTTTTGTGAACGACGTAGCTTCAGTTAGCAAGTACTAAGATAAGATTATTCTGTACTTTGGAATAAGTAATAGTACTGTTTTTAGTATCTTAATTATTAAAGGTGGTACTGTTTTATATAATAACAGACGGATGGTGAATCTATTCTCGTTGTTTTTTTTACCTAATCATATTCAGACTTCATTATTAAGGTAGGGATAAAAAAAAGAAAAAATAGTTTATTTTCTTTCATCTGTTAGTTAGGTACATAAAATAAGTTTATTATACATTTATTTCAGTACAAATAATTGTGTGACTGGTGCCTAAACTATACTAACTATAAATGGATTATCTAACTATAGAGCCTTCCTCGATAATTATTGGACTATCTAACAATGAAATCATTATTGCAATTATACCCAGGGTTTCTGAGGTTAGCGCGTTAAAACAAACAAACTCTTCAGCTTTATAATATTAGTAAAGATATTAATAAACATTTCATAAAATATCTGTCTGTCGCCACGACATTAAAATAATTTACCAATAATTATCATTAGGTACATTTTGTTGATACAGATAGACGTCTTGATATTTGGCCGTTTTCAATAGACAGATACTAATTTAATATCATTTGTATTGTAATTGAAAACCATCGGCTCGTAGGCGTAACGAAGTCTCTTCTGGAAAATCGGCTTTTACACAAGTACACTATATAAACAGCTTTTGTATTGTGGTATTAATAAAACAAAGAAGTGGGTTTTTTCCTTTTCTTTTCTTGTTTTAGAAAGTAAAAATATAGTAAACTAGCTGCGCCCCGCGGTTTCACCCGCGTGGCTCCGCTCCCGTTGGTCTAGCGCGATGATAATATCATCGCGCTTTAGGCTATATATGTATATAATATAGCCTACTGCCTATAGCCTATAGATTGATCGATCGATATATCGATTGATCGATTGATTGATTGATCGATCGATGGATTATTGGTTGATCTATTGATCGATTATTGATTGATCGATAATGATTGATCGATTAATTAATTGAATGATCGATTGAAATGATCGATCGATATATCGATTGATCAATTATTGATTGATCGATT
>CAJQZN010040540.1:0-35246 GCA_907164685.1 Colias eurytheme
CAAAAACCTTAAGGCAATTTTAATGAATAGCGTATAAGATTTATAATAAACCGGTATAATTAAGGAGCTATTCCATTACAATAAACCGATTAACCAGGAACCGAAAACCTAGAAAATTATCGACTCATCGCAACATGCTCGATAGAAAATAACAATCCACGTAATATCATACTAAAATTTTATTATCAATTCGAAAATTTATGCCCACGAATCTCGCTCAGAATCCATTCGGGCGTAGGTACGCAGTAATGAAATAAGTCATTTAAATTGGAATAGAGATTTCAATGGGAACATTAGGCATGGGGGGAGGCTAAAACGCGATAATATTGGATTATATCACTGATTTATGCAAAATCTTTATCGGTGGCGACACTTGGAATTGGAATTCGGTATCGTCACGTTGGTTCGCGTTCAGGTAAGCGAGTGGAACGGGAAAAGATTCTGTCCCTTTTATTGCGAAGCCTGGGGATTACGTCGGATTTGTGTAATTTATTTCAGCCTTTCTGATAATTATTCTGTTTACGTTTGGATTAGACGTGTTCACGAGTGATTTAAGTTTTTTTTTTAATCAGAAAGGTGATTACGACATTGTGTCTATTGTGAATATCTGTGGAAAACGATCATTAGATTTCCTGATAGCGATCAATTTTTCAGGTATTACTATTCAATATGCATAGGTATGCAGATGCAATGATAACTAAACAATCAATGTTTACACTTTACGTTATCGTTATAGAAACACTTTCAGGCTATAACAAATCAGGGTACTGTTATTACCTTTCATAAATGATCACATAATACATATACCTACGTACCCAACAGAATTTCCAAGAAATATCACGGAAAGTTATAGTTTTAAAAAAGAAGACAGTTCAATTCCCATAACAATTCTTTACATAGTTCTTTATCGATTTGAGTTAAAATCAAAACTTTTATTAAACTTTCAAGAGATGAGACGTCAATTCGCCCGGAGGCTATTTTTTAATATTGCAATACGAATTGATGGGAGGCTTTAGAATTCCGTAATATTCGTTAATTGACAGCCTGTGTGGCATATTTGGGTTGAAAAAATTCAAGCCTATTTTATTGGTCTATATACTCATATCTACCATTTAAAATTGAACATCGTTACATGGATCTAAGCCTATATACTAGTTATATATACTTATCTAGTTGTTCTTCTGATAAACTTCCGTATAGTGTTTGTTATATTTTTTTTGAGTACCTATTCTCTCTCTCCGAGTGACCTATTTAGTTATATATTTAGTGCTATATATATGTTTATTTATAAGACCCACCTCCAACGTCATAACTTTTATAGGATGTAAAATAGGTGATGTCCAAGTTCAGAGTGTTTGTACTATTGAATGTAATGCTACAAGTATGATTAAATAATCTTAATCACAGATTCATACTAAAATATAAAATATAAACTCACTAGAACAAATCGCTAAACCACGACATGATTTTCACCAATCTGTAAAACTTTTAAATCAACGAATAAAATCATGAACAAAACGCACACAGCGCTGCATCCTGTTAACTTTGACAAGCCTCCTGCTAGAACAACTTCGCTTTTAATTGAAAAGACCCTTGAAATCGACTGTAGTGAAATTGGATGAAAGGTAATCTTGCCCGCGCTCACTTTATTTGACATGTGCGAAGAGTGTTGAGCGAAGAATTTTCCAAATTTATTTTACGCTCCATTTGAGTAACGGGAAAGCAATTAAATACGCTTTCTGAATGAAATGAATTTAAACGGAATTCCGTGTAAATTCTTCATCTATTACAAAAACAGTTGACTCTACAATTTCAAAATCTTATATTAAACACTAGCTTTCCGCCCTCGGCTTTGCCTGCTTTGTCTAAAACATAATAAATTATATACTAAAACCTTTCTCTTGAATCACTATTAAAAAAACCGCATCAAAATCCATTGCATAGTTTTAAAGATTTAAGCATACATAGGGACAAAGCGACTTTGTTTTATACTATGTAGTAAGAAATCACGGAAAAGGGACAATAGGGCAAAACGATGTCTGCCGGGGCAGCTAATGATCTAATAATAAGTAATTTAAATAAAATTGAGGCACACATTCACTATGCTACATATTCTTAAACAAAATATTAAATATTGATACACCTATCTTATGAGAAGGCAGTTCATGCGTGACACGTGTAGGCAAATACGTGACATAATTTTAAACTTATGCCATAAAAGATGCTACTGTTTTCACAAATTAATCTTGTTGATTGTAATGCAAACCGAATATACCTTTGAAACACATATTAAAAATGAATTAGTGACATTACATAAAACGTACAAATCAAACACAACATTATAATAATACGATTTGGCCCATTTCTTTAAAATTAATCTATAAGTTCTAACATAATATCCGAGAGCATAATATTATTTTTTAAGGTTTGTAGCTCTCGAAAAGCGAAAACGAATAACTTTAACCTTTTTTAATTCCTCTTTTATTGCGTTGAGAAATAAAGAAGAAGAACTCAAATTCAAAAGTTAACCCTATCGTTCAGCGATACGAATAGCCTAACCCTATCGAAAAGCGATGTCATAGCAATTGTACTATATTTGGTGATAGTATTCCCTAATCGCCAGTTTTACATAGTTACAAAGTAATCAAAGCAGTTTTATGACCGGTTTATGACCAATTCGCACAGTTAATAGAGCATTTGACTGTCCACTTTTATTGTTCGCTCGTTATACTTGCATACGCCTAACGCCGTTGTACTCTCATATTTTTCATCATTCCATAAAGTATATCGCAGATATACGGGACAACATTCAAAGACATTTTATGGAGCAATAAAATTGTGCTATTTTATATAGGTAGCAATACATTGCTCAAAGTTCTAGTAAATAACTTTTACTATGAGTTAGAAACTGAATGTTTCTGAAATTGTTCAACTTACATAGCACATGTGGAATATGCTCATTATATGAATAGGCAATGGATACGTGCTGGCATATACGTGACTTTTTCTTAACCAATCGATCTTCATGGGCTCTTTTTATAAGACACAATGACCTCTTAATGTTATCCGATACGCGTGCTGTTGCTAATATACTTAAGATAATCTAAATCTTAATATTATCAAGGTGAACTCAAACAAAACTGCCAGATATTATCATGATATTAGATAAAGGAATCTATGGATAATCTAGGCAGTAACTTTATTTTATAATAAAACAAGTTCAGTTACTCTTGTTGATGATGATTGATTTGTACAGCTATTTAGTAGTTTATACTTTTTAGTGTCACACAGTACAGAGTAAGATTTAGGAGTAAGAGAATGAAGTAAAATCCATGATAATTTTAAATAATTTTAGAAGAAAATCATATTTTACATTCTGTGTCTGTTTTACTTTTCATTCTGTTATGTTTAAAGTAATACAATAAATTAGAATTACTTACAGATCCTATACATTTCCAATAAATTGTGGAATAATTTTTGTTCAAATATAACGAGCTATCTGAACTTTCACATGAGAATTGATATCGGTTCAAAGTTTGAAACGTTTTTGCCACAGATAATATAGAAACCGAAGTTTTATAACAACATTTTATCCAAAGTTTATTCTTCAAAGGAAAACTAAAAAGCTTGACTGCAAATTGCAATGTTTATTTTGTTATTGAAACCGAATGTAATCTTGCTATTTGTATCTTCAGAAGTTGGATATATCTAACATAATATAAAGTTCACACTACATTATTATATAATTTTCCTACAGATGTAAAAATAATAAGGTTATAAAAACATCTTTAATTATAATAAGTAGGTAGATGTTATTAGCTCTACGGACTAAACGCATTTGAACCGACATATTTTTATTATCTGATAATAATCAACATTAGTACACAAATGTACTATAATGAATTATTTTCTACCGAATAAATAAGAACATAATTGTTGAAATAACTAATTTTAGTTCACAAAATTAAAGAGCTGACATCTCTTAAGTTATGGTGCTGTCTGTTACTTGATAACAGCATCAGCTGAGTCGCAGCTACATTAAGTCCATTTCTATTTCTATACATATACTTTCCCACTGCAGGGACACGAGCTTCCTATGAGATTCCACTACGCTGTCCAAGTGTGGGTTGGCAGATGTCACATGTCGTCGAACTTTTGATTTTTGGACATGTTGGTTTCTTCGGGATATTTTCCTACACCGTTTAAAGCACATACATATTACTCATTACATACGTATGTTTTATATTATATACATGTGTTTCGTATTTATTCTACGTCGGATGTTTTATATTATATACATGTGTTTCGTATTTATTCTACGTCGGATATAAGATACGCAATAATTATTTATTTGTTTACTTTATAATTTTTCTACATACAAGTTTATTTAAAGAATTAACAATACATGTTTTTATGACTCGTATCTTATAATATCCTATCAGATTGCAATTCTTGTACTTATTGATGATAATATACCTACTCCCAATAGAAGCGGAACGTTGAAAGCACGAATTGTATACTTTCTCCTTAGAATATAATCGCGAAAGTTTGTACGAATGTATATTGTTACTCTATCACGCTAAAACAGCTGATTGTACCTATTAGGTATACTATTAAAGTTTAGTAGTTACAGAGATGAATTATAATCTGAATAAGCATTACAATTGGGTTCCAGCTAGTGTTATCATGATTGAATATAATATGTGTCTAGTGTCATTAAAAAAAAACATTATATTCGCATAGTGTTTGTAACTTGACCGATGTATAAATATCATTTTGTTTGAATTCGATACCTAGCAGTTTTCTACGCCAAAGAGAGAGGTCCTGGCAGCTAGGAATCATAGTAAAATAACTTAATTACAGGTAATATCTGGGGAACGATCAATGAAGCTCTGATACCAAACAGAATGACAATGTGAAATAATAACTGCGCCATACAAGTTACAACTCATTCTAAGTATAGAAGGGAACCACCCAAGGGCTTATGGAAATTTCATACCAAAACAAACATTGATTATCATGGTAAGTATTGTAATATTGATACAAAACCGTTAATGAAAATAAATTAGTGACGAAAATTGATTATTACAATTGGATGAGCTCTAGAAAATTAAAGACGTAGGTAGTACCGGCAATATAAATGACATACGCACGTGTAAATAAATAGCAAAACATAAATACGAATTATCATATTATTATTTTCACATAACATTACAGATACAAAATGAAATACTGGAAATATCTACATTCTATTTTCTATCTTTACTTCTCTTACCTCGTCACTGATGTTTGAGCCCAACCTTTTTATTTGCTACAAACAGTGGTTCAAATCCCATTTTCAAATCCTCCTTCATGATAAGTTCACTTAGATCATTTTAATTATAATCCCCTTCATAGTTAACTGGATAATTAAAACAGTGTTAAATCATGTAAGAACATGCAGTCACTCATCTTTGATAATTGCCACTTATCTGTCAACACAATAATTAATTTTCTTCAAAAAAGTCCAAACGAATGTTCCACAGATTCCTTTTTCGAATATTTTCTTCGGTTACTGTTTGTATATTTATTTGTTGCCAGAATTTTAATTTGAATAGCGAATAACACGCTACAATGAATCGAGCTGGGGTCTTGCCGCCATCTTTTTCTGAAAGGCGCATGCGTAGATCGTTTAGGAGTTTACACATGCGCTCTAGATGCGTAAATAGAAAAAATAACCTCTTTGTACTTGCTTCAGTAAAATAACAATCTTAATTTTAATATATAATACAATCCTATCATTAACAATCAATAGATATTGTTAAAACAAAAACAGTAGACTTATAGGTATTATCACGCTTTTGAAAATTTTTGTATTAAGTATATAGATGTAATTACTTCTTTTCTTTATATCTTATTATTGTAAAGTGAACGTTAGTGGCGAATTCAATTAAAATAATGTTTATTTATGAATTTAGATAATTTTTAAGCTTGAAAATTTCTGTTGTGTTCCTTTAGGTATTCTCTTCTTCCACCAAAAACTACCTAAACCAAATACATAATATGTAATTTATTTTGATGAAATAACTAAAAATCTCAGTTGCATTTGCATACCTAAAGGTATATTAGGTAATTTTAAATAAAATTGAACCCGTATTCGGCGTATGGTTCACATACGCCGAATACGGGTTCTGTAAATCTGAAATAGTTCTTAAAACTAACTATTTCAGTTAATAGATTACCACTGGACATGCGGGACCACATTGTTCACAGGACCTCTATTTGACTTTAAATCTCCAGTTTTAAATGAATTTGGATGTGATGAAGATAACTAAAATAACTTAAATTTAAACTACAACATTTGCTTATTCAATAAGAAGCGCTTTTGAATCATCATAATAGAGAAAAATAATAATTTTTAAACTCTATAGTTGATCTTTTTTTATTTGTACAAATTAAATTTGCCTAGTAAAATGACTTATGAAACTTGCGCCTGGCTCGTGGACCAATATAATTAGCAGTATCAATTCCTTACAAAGAACTGAGAACTTTTAAAATTCAACAGATGTCTTCCATCCCTTAGCCAGAAATGGTCATCATTAAAATACATTAAAATTAATTATTCAACCGCAGAGAGTTTCATTCTAATTGGTAGCAGAAGTTTGATCCAGGTAAAATTGTTTTCGGAATTAGTTATTGAAGTTTTTGACACTTTTATTGATTCTTTGAGTGAAGTCCGTGGAAAGTTGTTTGTTTGGTTCTTTTTCATGTTCAATTTAAAAGTAAGAGGAGATTTTGGTGTAATTCCATAATGGATATTTGAAAATATAAGCTTAGTGGCAAGAATACTGTACCTACTATAACTATAACCCAAGAGCCCACAACAGCCAGACCTTCGTTATTTTATAAAAGTTAAAAGTTTCAAAAGTTAAGAACGACCAGCGACTATCAAGTTTGGGTTATGGTTACTTTATTATATACGTGGAATTCCATCAACATGATTCCCCTTACAAGTTACAAGATAAATAATAACTTTATTACTTGATACTTATATTATACCATTAATTTTTAATAATTACAGTAAACTAATGTTTTTAGTACGTTATTTCATATTTGTTACACTTTTAAGTAATAATGTGAATTTGATGATATGTGAGTTATTTCTTCAATGTCATGTCTGGCAAGATGTAAAAAGCATGAAAACCGCGTCCGGCTCTTGAAGTAACATATTTTTATACGTCCCCAAGTAACATGCATACAATTTAGCTTTTATACTATAACGAAACTTAGGTACTATTTTACACACCTTTACTACATGTTACCTGCCCAAGTAAACACAGCCAAAACTTGATAGTCGCTGGTCGTTTTATAAAATAACGAAGGTCTGGCCGTTCGCGTCGTGGTCTCTTCATCTATTATATTATAGAAAATCAAAAAATAAACTAGGCAATTATAAACAATAATTAATTAATCGTTATTTTGCAGTAAGTCGTAAATTAATTCGATACCTGTTTTGTAAATAATTACCACCAAATTACCAAATTGCAGTATGTATAAAATGCATGCACCCATTAAGCATGATAATAATAATAACACAGAGATTAAATCAGCAGGTACTTGTAATAATTAATTTGAAAACATATTATTACATATTATGGGTAAAGATTATATTATCTATCTATTGCACCAGTGACTTATATTCAATATCTTATATCTTATGAGTTATGTCCATTCTGTCCTTACTTTTAAAATAAAACACAATAATTACTTAAAAATTTAATATAATTAATTAATAACAATAAGTCTATTATCCAAAGT
The DNA here is from genome assembly GCA_907164685.1 of Colias eurytheme. Lineage (NCBI taxonomy): Eukaryota > Metazoa > Arthropoda > Insecta > Lepidoptera > Pieridae > Colias > Colias eurytheme. Next base: position 7,798 of record CAJQZN010040540.1, read on the forward strand.
AGGTGTAATTGGTGATATCTTATTAAGATATTTCTCCACGACATCGATATCACTCCCAATAATTTTAAAGTCTCGACCGTGTTTCCTTAATGTCTGTAAATAAGATTTTTTACACAAATATTATTATGATTAAAAAACCCTGTGTGTGCCGAGCACACGTCACAGAAGTAAAACTTCTTTGGCAAGATGAAAAGATACCAAAATCGTCGCCTTACTCCATGACGTGACGGTATTGCCATGACACGACCTTGAAATTTTACTCCCAACCCGTCTAAAGAAGTTTCACTTTAAAAATAATGTAAATCTTTATTCAGCTCGTATTTATTATTTTTAATGTTCCAACCGAAAATAATCTCTACATAGAGTACCTACGGTAGTCGGTAGTGGATATTTTCAAAAATTTAACAGAACGGATATAAGTGTGTATTTACCCACACAAGCCTAAATTTAAAGAAAATGCTATTAGCACCTTCTACCTATATAATATTGAGTTGCAGATAATAAAAACTAGATAATTACGACAACCGATAAAATTTTACGTAGTTATAATAATTGGATAGAGAATAAGCTTAAACAATGCCGCAGAATTTAACTGTCATTCTGAATCATAAACAACAAAATATAACTACTAACCAATAATTGCTATCATAAAAATTGTATTTCAATAAACAAAATATTTACCTGAAATTGATTGTCTCCTCTTACGATAAATGAAACGGTTGTAACTTGATATTCTTTTTCTGGGTCCATATCGACAAATTCGCTTCCTTCCTTCACTTTTACTTCTACTTTAGTTTCGTTCTTCATATCTAAAGTTAGTTGTATACCTGAAAATAATATTATGTGTATCGTTAATTTAAATATACCTACCCTATCTTTTCTGGTAGTTCTTATACCTTTACTATCATCATGACCTGTGTCATAACCATAATATATAGATATTAAACAGTATCATAAACTTACATACGTAAAATGGTTTATTGTCGTTAATATTGCATCTGTTCTCCCTATTACCAATAAAAAAAAATATAATCCAATCAATCAAATTTAATGGTTTCACTGTTAAAATTATTTAATTATAAACTTTACAGAAATACAAAAAAATCTTTAGTAGTAAGTATTACATACCAGCAATTTGCGGCATCCACGGCCCCTGGAAGGGCTTTCTCACCCATGCATTTGTTGTGCAAATTTTAAACGTCTCTATTAGATATTTTCCTTTAACAATGAATGTTACTACCTCGTTTCCAAATGGCAAGGTATTTATCAGTTCACCTCGTGATATTTCTGAAATTCGATAGTAATGTTACGAGTAGTTATTTTCATGTAAATAAATAACGGTGTAAAAAAATAAAATGACTTGAAAATGTCCTATCTTTATGACAGATTCTTTGATATGTTTCTTTGATCCCTTTTTGTGAAAGAATTTCCAAGACCTCAATTCTCAAGTAGCTACACTGTATAACTTTCAAGGTAGATTTATAATATTTATTTCATGATTTTTTTATTTATCGTCTTTGCCTCCTTCCTTACCTCCTCCTTCAATTGATCCTCTAATCATATTTCTTAGAAGAAATGCTATATGTGGTAAATCGGAAGGTTCCTTTTCTTTTCCCTGAAATAAAAATCTTCTTATATATAAAAATGAATGGCAAAATGTGTTGGTATCGCAAAATAATCGCAAAATAACTCAAGAACGGCTGAACCGATTTCGATAATTCTTTTTTTATTATATTCCTTGAAGTACGAGGATGGTTCTTATGTAGAGAAAACGTAAATATTATGTACCACGGGCGAAGCCGGGGCGGACCGCTAGTATTAATATAGGCTAGTATTATATACCTACGCCAACGAGATTATTCGTAAAATTACTCTCTCGAATCAATTGAATTGGAATGGAAATATGCCAGAATTTGTATTTCATAGGTAGGTTTTCAATTCTTTAAAAAGCTAGTCGTCCCATTTCCTCTAGCTATAGTTCATTAAAAATATACTTGCTACATTCATAATATTATGAAATTTCTTCAAAATTAGTTCATACATTCAAACTTGAAGACTAGCTCCGATCTGAATGAGTCGATAAACTATGATGTAATAAGAAGGCGTAATGCCATTTCCTTTTCTTTTTTAATCGATTTTTTTTCCGTTAATATTGAAATGTACTAATTTTTAGATGTTCATTTAAGATTGTTCATTAAGAGATGTTCAGCACTTACTTAGTGTAAGTAAATCTTATTTTCAGCACATTCTTTGACATAATGTTATAAACGTTATGATCGTCATAGATCGTCAGAACTACTTACAGCATCCAACAACGCATCAGCGAATATATCGCCAATCGCACACTCCCGCGCACCACACGGCGATGCTATGAGATCTTCGTTCGTGAATGCTATCACTTCCTTAACGATTGTGTGGAGCTTGTCCTGATAAGGTTTTAATAGTGCTTTCATTTCCGGATCTGTATAAAGAAAACAAATTGTGTTATAGTATAGAAAGGACCGAAACTTTTAGGCGCGTTGAGAATAAAATTTCAAGATCGCGTCATGGCTATACCGTCACGTTATCGAGTAAGGCGACGATTTTTTCATATTTGAATCTTGCCAAAGAAATTTCACTTCTAACACGTGTGCTCGGCACACACGCTCTTTTTTACTTTAATTTACTTGTATGGTGTGATTTAAGTACCTTCAGGAATGGACCTGTCTAAGAACACCGGTTTTCCTTCGAAATACTTCAAATCTCCATATTTGTCGAAATAGACTGTCAAGTTGCCAATGTACTTGGAAAACGCAGATGCTGTGACTATAGGTACCTGGAATTGGGAAATTATATCCCTGTTAATACATATTGAAATAATATGTAATTTTTACTGTCGGAATTAATTAAAGATTTGGTTTCAGTTTTATAAATGAAATATTTTGTTTAGAAGAAGATACAAACAATAGGATGAAAAACAATACATTTTCTCAATCCTATAAAAAAAACATGCTATGATTCACAATTAAGATTTTTTACATCTGATCTTAATTGTTTTTACTGGAGTTTGAAAGAGTTTGAAACTTAAGGTAAGGTAAAACAGACACAATATGAATATTAATCGCATTAAAATATGATTTGCAATACTTACTTTATGTCCCGTTCTCGAGGCTGTTTCAATAATTACAGGATATGGTCCTGATATTTCCTCATGACTCGGTGATTCTCCATTCCATAAGAGACTGTGCGAGTGACCTCCAATAATAATATCAATGTTTTCACCAACTTCTCTTGCAATTTGTCTGAAACGAGCAATACGAAAAATATAGGTACTTAAAATATGTCAGTTTGGTGAATCGTCGTCTTTATAAACATAGTAAAAACATAACAGAGTAAACAAAAAGTAGAGGAGAATGTGATATTTGACTGATTTGTGGTTTTAATTTTAGCCAAGGAGACCTAAACTTAAACCACGTTTTTAATTGAGCCTAGGCGAATCAAACGGATTGAAATACCCATGAAGGTCACTACGAATATAATGACTTTCCACGACAATTGCAAATTGTGAATTTAATATACAAACAGCGCTCAGTTCTATTTCTCAACTCCGAAATCCGTCCGTTTACTTTTCATATTATCCTTTCAATACTGAATTATTAAAGAATACTTCTGTAGAGTCTCCGCCGGCGTCGAGTTAGTAATTTGACAGGTTTATTGGAAAATATCGTAGAACGCTGCTTTCCTTGCATTTAAATCGCCGATAAGTCAAACGTATGAAGTTAAATGGAATTTATTGTGACTTCTTTTACATTCTTTATCAGATAGTTTAACATTGTTAAAGATCAATATTTTATAGTCAAGTCTACTTTGTATAAGAATATGTGAAATAATGTTTCACAAAGTGGTGCATTTAGTTGAAAGTAAATTTGTATCTAAACTCTAAAGAATCATAATAAACTTAGTAACTAAATAGTTAAGTCATTACGCAAGATAGCGTGATACTAAAAAGGTAATTTGTGTTAATGTAAATAGAACTCGCTAATTATCATTTAATTTCGTTATCATTCAACAACTTTACTAACATACGAACTATCTGAATTGTGCATTTATTTATAACGTTTAGAATATTCGTAACTTACTTGTCTATATCGAGTCCACAATGAGACAAAAGGATGATTATATCGATTCCTTCGTCAGTAAGTAATTGAGCCTCTTTTTTGGCAGCTTTAATTGGATCTAAGAATAATACTTTACCAGGGTTAGATGAAGTCTGGAAATATTCATTTGTATTAAAACACAGGCATTAGTAGGAATATGTAGTAGCTATTTAGATCTATGACCTTAAAAGAGGCATCTATCAGGTGATAGTTGTATGCACAATTTTACCATGCGTATTGGATTAAATATTATGTTCTTGACTATTCCACTGAATATTAAGTAGCCTTATAAAAAGTAACTTACCTGTGTCTCCGTAGTCATAACGCCAATAATACCTATTTTTCTACCTTTTCTTTCAATGACTATATGAGGTTTATACAGTCCCTGCAAGGCTGGTTCTTGACTAGTATCGATATTAGCGACAACTACAGGTGCTTTGAGTGCCGCAAGGTAAGGTGCTAGACCCGGTATTCCATCGTCAAACTCATGATTACCAATTGTCTGTAATTATAAAATTGTCTGTAATTATAAAACTGAAAATTGAAAATTTACTAAATCAAGTGTGACTACACTCATTTTATGATCGTTAATTTAAAATAGAACTGCCAACTATAAGAACATTTTATTCAATTTAATTTCGTTGAAAGTCCACTAAGTGTGCAGGTACTAACATGAACGTCATTGGGCAGCAAATTGATGAACTTCTGCGTAATATTCCACTTCAATAACGTATACCAATAGGTCCCTTGGAACGTATCGCCGGCGTTCAATACTAGAGCGCCTGGTTTTTCTTTCAATAGCTCAGTAATTTCATGATACAGACGCGCGTATCCGCCTAAACAATTGCTGTCGTTTGACACACATACTGGATATTGCACTGTAGTTTCCTCGAATCTGTAAACAATAGATTCGTGTTGCGTTACTTTGGTTAAGTGAAGATTTTCAAATAAATTAAGAAATGCTTGTGTAGTAAAGAAATGGTAAGAATTTACAGAAATAAGGCTTATTATTAAATGAATGAAGAGGTTCTTAAATATAATTTGATTGTAGAGGTGTAAAATAATTTCCATACGATTAAATATTTATCCCAATTATCTATCACATACCCTACTGCTATTTACTTTGGTAATTAAAAATAAATATATTTATTATGTTTCTACTTAGTTAACTATATGTATCTAAATTTTAACACTATATGAATTTCATGTATGTATATATCAACCTATACAAAACGCAGATAGTACCTACGACGTATTTTGATATGTTATAGAAATATTACTGATAAAAAGGTCACGCTTATAGTATCAAAATTATAACATTGTACGCTGCATTTATCCGTCTTTAAACATAAGAGAAATTCAGTACATAATCAAATAAATATCACGCCATCGACATGCTACTTACACGTAGTACTATGTTTTTTTTTCTTTCAAATTATAGTTATCAAATTTTATTGATAGTCAAGGAAATGTCATATTATTTTTATCTATTGATATCATCATCAGTTTCCTGAAATTCGTCATCAAAAGTGTATCTTAAAACAATAAAATGTTGTGTGTTTTGTTGAAAATAAATTTAAAAAATATACGAAAACTCTACTTTTTCCTTGTTTATAATATCATAAGATAAGAGTTAAAGATAGGTGTCGATGATTATATTAATCGTGTTTGTAATATAAACATTGTAAGAGGGACTCAATGGCTGAATCGTTGTTTCTTTTTGAACTCAATTTTTGGCGCGTTAAGAGTAAAATTTCAAGATCGCGTCATGGCAATACCGCACGTCATATATGAAGGCGACGATTTTAGTATCTTTAAGTCTTGCAAAGAAGTTTCACTTCTGACACTTGTGCACACACGCTCTTTTTATTTAATTTTTCAGCTATTAAAAAAATAATATTAAATCCAACACAGTTATTGTCACGGTTTTAACCATACTTACTAAACATCGAATAATGCCTATTAGGAAATGATATAATCGATTGATACATTAAAATCATGAAGGTAATAATAACTACACCGTTATTTTTTATGGTTTAATAATTAATAGTTTTTAATCATTTAAACAAAAAACAATAAACATATTATGTACTTATTAAGTGACAATGATCAACAAATATTTGGCTCTATATCCATTTTATTAATGTAGGTAGTTTGATAAAGTGAAGTTTTATAAGTTATAATAGTTTTTTTTTTTATATTTATAATATAATCATTTGACCTATTGTATAGTTGTGATATTGGTTCATAAATAATAAGTATACTAAACCAGTACTAGGCCATAGACTCGAACATGACCTAGTAGCTTAGTTTTAGAAATTATGCTGAAAAAGTAGTGTTCGATTATCATAACAACAGCTACCTATATATCAAGTATTCAGTAAATGATGAAAAAGGAAGTAGGTACAATAAAATGTCTTCATTAGCTAGGTACATCCTATTTATATTATGTATAGGAAGACAGAGATTTTTTAATTTAAGAAAATTATATTATAATTAATCTTCTTCTAATCAATGTCAGTATCAAAAGTATGTAATGCAAATATAATATATACGGTAGTCTATAATTATTTAAAACAACTAACTACTACTGACATTATTTATTTTCATTGTAATAATTGAAGGTTTTTCAAGAAGTTTTCCTTCCTTAGTTTGTGCAATGAGCAAGTGATAATGTAAGAAATCTGCAGATAAGCTGAAGGTTAATTTTGCTGTGTTAGTTTTAACTAGGTATTGTTTGTTTTCGTGTATAAAAAATGTCGCGTTCAAATACTTATCACTGACGTACCTGGTGACGTACATCACTACATAGTATAAAACAAAGTCGCATTCTCTGTCCCTATTTCCCTATGTCCCTATGTCCCTTTGTACGCTTAAATCTTTGAAACTACGCAACGGATTTTGATGCGGTTTTTTTTAATAGATAGAGTGATTCAAGAGGAAGGTTTATATGTATAATAACATCCATTAAATAGTGGAGAAGTACTGTTATTTTTGAGGTTTCTAATGTGATGTCGTAAATAATTACATTTTATCCGCTTACATTGCAAACGCAGGCTGAACCCTACGACTTTTATCAAAATAATGTACTAAGTATTGTACACATTGAAAAGGTCTACAGAAAAGTCCGCGATGGCATATGTCTATCTCTTATGGATAACCCACAATAACTTTTTTTTGTCATTTACTTTTTACGACAAATAATGGCTAATTTTCGAAGCGATTTTAACCAATACAGCATTAATCCTTATCCAATTAAATACCTTGAATACATTGTTCATTTAATATAGATCTATATGGCCCTTTACACCGTATGATTTAAGTGAATATTTTCGAAGATATTACAGATTTAAAAATTGCGGGGCGTACCGTTTGCGGCGATACCGGCCGGCCGGGCCGCTATGTTTTTATATACAACGTTAAAAGTTTTTCTGTAGTGTATTTAGTATCAGCATTGCAACCGTGCGAAGCCGGGGCGGGTCGCTAGTTGAAGATAAATGAAATTAAGAAAAAAAAAGTTCGTGTAGATACCTAAATACTTACAATTGTTTTTGTTCATACAAAATATTCAAAAGGCATTCATAAATTATAAACAAACGAGCTTTCCGCCCGCGGCTTCGCCCGCGTTTTCAAAGAAAAACCCGTTCCCGTAGGATTTCCGGGATAAAACCTATCCTCTGTCCTTTCTCGGGTATCAAAATATCTCTATATCAAATTTCATGCAAATTGGTTCAGTAGTTAAGGCGTGATTGAGTAACAGACAGACAGACAGAGTTACTTTCGCATTTATAATATTAGTATGGATTCTCAAGTTTTTAGTCTACGCTACGCTAAGAGAAAGAGTGAAAGTGTGACAATCAAAAATATATACCTATATATTTTTTAAGTGAAAATTCAAAATATTCACATGTAAAAAAAGCAATAAAACATTAAAAAAAAAAATATTAACCTGGCGTGAAAATCATTATAATGAATAATATCAAGCTTATAGATGCCACTGTTCAAAACACTGCCACTCGTTACGCACACAATAACCGACAGCACAAAAACATTTAGGTCAAAAGTGACCATTTTTTCGATCGCGATGGGATCAACACATGTTCGATAGCTGCGCCTGCGTCAGGTCAAAAGGCGAGCTTGTGTAACACTGAACCATTATTTAAGTATTCGGATTCGTTCATTCATCTTAAAGAATATATTGACAACACGTTATAAACTAACGGCAAACGGATTTGAACTCAACACTGTACTGATAGAGTTTAAAATTAAAATTAGCATACGCTTGAATCAGAGCGCATTGGACATGAATGCTAAACTCAAGGATACAACTGCAATTAATACAACTTTCCTTTTGTATTTTCAATGTATATTGTAACGAGATACGATACGACTGACAAGTAGTCATTAATTTTGTGTGCAAATAGTAATAGACAAATAATCAGCATTCTTTTTTTAAATGGGTCATTTACATAATTATAATTTTTTTGTTAATTTAAACATAGAGTAGGGATTTGTCATATCTTCATTAAAAATATTGGGTTTGTGAAAGAAAGTTATAGCTACTACCTACTCATCATTATTTAAAACTAAGAAGATTAATCATAATATTTTTTTGCAATAATAATTAAGTTATAAAGTTTAAATTTCAAATATAAAGTCTCTATAGGTAGTATGTATTTGAATGTGCACACTTTGATTTAGGTTACATTTTATCTTAGATCTCTATAATTCTGAGAAATAGAATATTATGTGTGACTTAGAAACTAAACTATTTTGCATAATTCATAGGACATCATTTTATACATAATAATATTATGTGCCTTGTGATTATTTTTAAAAAATACGGTGCAAAATAAGAGTGTAGAGTCAATAATAAAATGTACAAAAAAAGAAAAACAATAGAAATATTATATTCAAATAAACCATAATTTTATATTTTAAAATACAACTTACGTGTCTAAATATTTTTTTGTGATTATTCATTTACTCCTGAAAACAACATAATATTTTTTGAAATATTATCACTACATAGTATAAAACAAAGTCGCCTTCTCTGTCCCTATGTCCCTTTGTACGCTTAAATCTTTGAAACTACGCAACGGATTTTGATGCGGTTTTTTTTAATAGATAGAGTGATTCAAAAGGAAGGTTTATATGTATAATAACATCCATGAAATAATGGAGAAGTACTGTTATTTTTGAGGTTTCTAATGTGATGTCGTAAAAATTACATTTTTTCCGCTTACATTGCAAACGCAGGCTGAACCCTACGAGTTTTATCAAAATAATGTACTAAGTATTATACACATTGAAAAGGTCTACAGAAAAGTCCGTGATGGTATATAAAATAGTCGTTTAAAATAATATAATAATAATATACAGTATGATATAAGTGAATATTTTCGAAGATATTACAGATTTAAAAATTGCAGGACGTACCGTTTGCGGCGGTACCGGCCGGCCGCCCGGCTATATATTTTATACCCGTGCGAAGCCGGAGCGGGCCGCTATGTTTTTATATACAACGTTCACAGTTTTTCTGTAGTGTATTTAGTATCAGCATTGTACCCGTGCGAAGCCGGGGCGGGTCGCTAGTCTCATAATAAATGCAACAAACAAAACATTGCACATAAAATATTGATTTTTATCTGTGTAATTATACTATCAAGTCACGTACTAATTGATTGTTAAATTAAAGAAAAATCAAAAACTATTATTTATAAATGACATTGAGTATCTCACGTCCCATTATTATATCGTATATTTTTATAAATTCAATTGTGAATGGAGAAAATATACGTTTATGATTGCATTTTACACACAACAATATATTATATAGAGCCAATAAATTATTTATTTTTTTAGGTTAAGGCTCTATCTTTTGAAGTATATCTTGATGAAATTGATTTTTTGTTCCAAAACCAATTCATAACATGCAAAATTTTGCACTGTGCTCACGCCGGAAAATTACGTTATTCCATGTCCGTCTGTTTATTGCGTTTTAAACTGGATCGACTTTGAAATTATTCCTTGAAATTATACCTTCCAAGGCTTCCATAAGTGTTACTTCATATTATTAAATTTTCCAGTCATAGTAAGATTTATGTGTCTCCTTGATCAGCTAAGAAACTCATAGAACCCCTGGTTCGATGATCACGAGTAAACCCAGTGGTTTTGTAGTGTTGTAGTTTGTAGTAGTGTAGTTTTAGTGGTTGGTACAGATGCAGTCATCTGTACCGAGGATGCGATAAAAGGCAGTGGAAGGTACCTAGTTCATATTGACATTTTCAATCATAATAATGCCACATAACATTATACATATTATGTATATAAGTAGTAAGTATTTTAAGTTTGTTGATTATCTTTAGTTTAATATAATAACAGAGCATTAAATTACACAAAAATTCAACACAAGAATCATCCTATAGTCTTATATGGTATTAATTCCAATAACTGGATTGTTATAAAAGTTAACAGATAGTATAAACAGCTATCTGTTGAGTTTTATAACAATCCTATCCTGTTAAGAGAATGGGAGTATTATGGGAGCACGTATCATATTTGCTACACTTCGCAATCAAATTAAACATACAAGGAATGTCAAAATACGACGACTTGGGTCAATGTCTCTCATATTTAACGTGACCAAATATATTTTCCTTGCGTGACGGCGTTCTTGTAGAATTATAATTACTTAACTTTGTATTATATTGTGTATTTGACACGGTGGAAAAAAATCTTATGACAAATCTCTTAAAGTGTGTAAGTCACCTTAAAACCACTTTAAATGTATTTCATTATTGGAAGTTAAACACGAATCCATCTAGGTAACTATAATAGTAGAAGCAACTGATTACGACCGGCGAAGCAACTTACGCGCTAATCTCAGGAACTACTGGACCGATTTTAAAAATTATTTCGGTGTTAGATGTCCATTTATCGAGGAAGGCTTTAGGTGCTTATCATCACGCTAAGACCAACAGGAGCGGAGCATGCTCTCTATATATTTTAATATACTAAATATATAGAGAGTTTTAACGACGCTCACTCCAGGGAATTTACCTCATCATCAAAAACAATCCATATTTAAGTTGCAGAATACTTACTGTCACGCCACCAAGTTCCTCACCAAAGCTTTTATCATTAACTATAAGAAATAAGTATAATCATATTCATCGGTATTTAGCATTAGCCTAATCATCGTTATTATTTACTTTAAGAAAAACGAAAAGAAACAACGAGCACACATTATAAAAAGCATTACAAACATAAAGAGGAGCTATAGCGTGTTTCTCAACAAAAAAGGCCAAAGAAACTTAAGATTTTCCGCAGTCATTCTCATTACTTGCCCTGCCTCATTTCGCAGTGCCATTTACGAAGACATTTTTGTTTTTAACTCGGAATAGTAACCGTGAATGACACATTGCGCGCGAAAACTGTATATTTTTCGTGAAAATGTGGAGTACTTTTTAACATCTATTTTGTGGGCGTAAAACAAACTTGAGGTTAATAGATATTGCGACAAAGTTTTTATGGCAAATTTACATTGTACGAGAAATAAGTTCAAAATATTGACGTTCGAACACGGAACCTCCGTGAATTAGAGTAATAATTAGACCATTATTAAAGTGAAGAGTGTATATTTTTGAAGTAGAAATCTGAGAAAGATAAAAAATTAAATTGCTTAAATTATGTCTATTGACCTCATAAATATCTGTAGATCCTAGATACGACCCATTGAAATTGAAATCAATATTTTTATCATAAAAATCCATTCCACTTCCACGTAATATATTCACGTTAATAGAGTAATAGACTTTTACAGATTTTAGATGAAAACCTAACATGGAGAAATTTAAGTATGTGTGACTTATAAATCTTATTAAATAATTCGAAGTTCAATACTTATTACGTTTAGTTTACATGATAAATACTGACGTTAATAATTATATCATGGATATTGATCAAAATAATCGATTGGCATAACTATAACATCTTTTTGTCGAGACTTGAGAATACTATCGTCTATGTCTCTCTCTAGAATATTTTTTATTTATTTTATTTCTTGTTAAAACCACAACTTTCTGATGAATTCGTATGAGGTCATGTCACGTCCACAGGACAGTGTTATTTGAACTATACTTATTAACCAGTTCGAATGTACTTATATATTGAGTACAAAGTAACTAATTAATAATAATAATGTTTTAGGTAAGTAAAAAAGTTTTTGAGCTTTTTATATTTCGATTTAGATTTCTCGCTGATGAGGAAAATAATACACATATTTTTTTTTTAATTTCATTGGTTTTATTATCTCACTATAATTATTCTGCCTTCAATATTCACATAAAATGACTTGTGTGCTTGGATGTACTCTCGTAGTGCGTGTTGGTCGTAACCGATTACTTTGGGATTCTTCTTATTGTCATTTAACATCTGAAAAACATAAATAAATCCTTATTCCTTATGTTGTGGTAATTGGAAAATTAATAATATCGGTATGGAAATGGTAGGTTTTTACATTCCGTATAAAAAGTTACTTTATTTTCCTTCCTCTATTAAATAAATAGGTATTAACCATAGAGATCTAGAGAGATGCCCAACGCTTGCGCTGAGTACGAAACCGGTGTATCATTACAAATTTACGCACACAACTGCAGTAAACAAAATCAAAACAATGCTTCGCGTTGTGTGCGTGTCATCACACAAAAATATGAGAGCGACTATTCGTTCGCACACTAGATTGTAAGTGACGTAAGTATACAGCACCGCTACAGCTTGTTCTTTTTTTGGGCATATTGCTGCGACACCGGCCCCGCCCCCTAACCATATATCTCCCTTTAGTTTCTGTGATCTGTGGTATTAACAGTGTTGTTGTGGAGCATTTTAACCAAAAATGTTTTACTCTTTATTAGTACTCTCTTTTTATAAAATATATGAATAAATTATAGCTTAACGAAACCCTTTAACAAACTTTTAGCAATTCCATAACTTTTACGAATATTTTTTCCTAAAATATTTCTTATAATTGGAAACAGGGAGATAAATATACTATAACAAATTAAAGAAACTTTTAGCTCAAAACCAATAAAATACCTCATAACCATCACCACCATTCGATAAGTAAATAGGTGAAACAACTTGATAAACTTCATCAGGATCCAAAGGAACTTTTGTAGAATTAGAGCTATCCGTCACGAAGACTGCTTCTACTCTGTGGCCTACTGGTTTAGTTACGTTGTATATAACTTGTAATCCTGAAAGATAAGTTGTAATAAAATATAGGAAAACTCGCTTATTAAATTATTACATAATGTGAATAATAATATTCCATTAAATATAAAAAACAAATACAAATTAATTCAAAGGCAAATAGATATACAGAGCCACTTATATAGGTATTTTTATAGGGGATAAAATTTACTTAACGTAAATGTTGAAATACGTTATTTATTAATAAGAATACCATTATAACAACTTATAATTACACAATACACATTCTTGATTAGTCTATCTTATATATAAAATTCTCGTGTCACAATGTTAGTCTGCATACTCCTCCGAAACGGGTGGACCGATTCTCATGAAATTTTCTGTGCATATCGGGTAAGTCTGAGAATCGGCCAACATCTATTTTTCATATGTACCACGGGCGAAGCCGGGGCGGACCGCTAGTAGGTAATATAAATAAATCAAATTTCAACCCCAACTACAGTTCTGTGGTGGTCCATACTTTCTTTAATGTCTTACTGTCAAGAAAGTAATTTCACTAACATACAAAAACAAACTTTTCAAAAATAAAAACCTGTTTTAAATAAATATTATGATAATTATTAACGTAAGGAAACAATAGTGAAGGTAAATTTTAGTAGGTTAGAATGTACATATTTATTACAACCTCCTTCATAAAACAATTGCTAATGAGAGCAATTGTTTTATTTTATTTTAAACTAGCGGTCCGCCCCGGCTTCGCCCGTGGTACATACGTATACGTTTTCTATACATAAAAACCATCCTCGTACTTCAAGGAATATAATAAAAAAAGAATTATCGAAATCGGTTCAGCCGTTCTCGAGTTATGCGCTTACCAACACATTTTGCGATTCATTTTTATATTATAGATATCTACTTTCGTATGTGTACCTATTTAAAATCGTTCACAGGTGAAATAAATAATTAATTTTTCAAATTGTTATACTAAGTATTATAGTAATATGAAGATTTTCGTAAAAGATTTCTTTTAAAGCATAACAGTTACATTTTTTCTCCAGCGAATGTAACGTAAGATCTAAGTGCTTGAAATATTTTAAGCTCTATATAGCTCTATCTATGTAGATACCTAGATAAAAAAATATTATTAATTTTTGATAAAATTGTAAACATAATATATTATAATTGATATTTAGAGTAAAATCCTACACTTTGCCGTCTCGTCTCTGCTTGTAGATATTTTCTTATATGGAAACAACGTACAATTTCTTCATGACATGATACCCCATGAAAATAAACCTCCACGGATTCATTTGATTAAAATCCAACCCAAATAAACATCAGCCACATTTAACATATTATTAACAATTAAATAAAAATATATAATTAATTAATTTCATATTGAAATACATACCAGAAACCTGCAAAAGCCAGGGTCCAGTGAATGTTTTTCCCTCCATTAAATCACTCGCTGACCGCTCCAGGGCTTCATATATATATTTCCCGTGTAATTCGAAACTTTCCAAAAAATCCAAGTATGGAAACAATTCGACCACAGAGCCTTGTGTTATATCTAAAACATAATAATATTAATGAAAGAGATAAAATAGAGGTTAAAACATTTTGGTTATAATATTGTCTTGATGAATCCTTTCCTTTTTCGTCATAAACGTAATGATATCCCTACAAGCTAAAACAATATTTTAACATTATATATAGTTTTTATATCAATGAATATTTTACTATTATTAGATGTACCAAGTTCCAATATCGACATAATATTTTTAAACTTCCTGAAAACTCCTCAGATGTACCGGAATAAAGAGAAAAATTATTATTATCTATTACCTAATCTGAATATTCTTTCATACGATGTAAAAAATATATATCATAGAACGAATAGCAGTAGATGCTGTCAATAATTCAAATCATCTAGATATCCATTGTTTTAAGAGATTGTTATCATTGAATCATGAGTGAACACAATCTGATCATGTGAGTCACTTTTGAATTCCATTACTTGCGTGATCTCTTCATGGCATATTTGCGTCAATTACCAGATATAATGTGGATTTAGGTACTTAGTGAATGGGACTTTTTACTTGTTAATGTTTTTATATAATATGTCATTTAAATATCCACGTGATTAGGGCTATGGAAAATTCACTACTGCATCAAATTTGTTTTAGATCTTCTAGAAATTTTCAACTGATAATATCTAAATTTGCGGATTTAAAAATTGTGTTTGTACATTGTATGTCTTTAGTAAAAATGCATAAGTACGTTCATCATTGGTCTAATTATTTACATAGATGGTAGAAGCTCTGATACGATTAGAATTAGATGACTTCGTGTGAAATTCGAAAGCAGGATTCTCTGTCTTCGAGCCCGCGTCTTTCGTCTTACTCTATATTATTTTATGGTTCTAATAATAAAGCATACTTACCTCCTTTCGGAAGGATTGCTCTCATATTGCTTCTTTGTATGATGCCTACAAATGGTCTCGAACTGTTCAATCTATGTTGTGCCTATAAATTGATTAAGAAAACGTTCTAAGGAGAAAATATGAACTGCAAACATCCTCATAGTTAAATGTAATTAACTGCATCAAGTATTACCGAGATGTTCAATAATTATTGAACATGAATTTTATAATGACCTTTTTAAAAGGAATAAAGACAAAAAAAAACAATTGGTTAAATTATTGGTTATGCATTTAAATACAACCAATATAAATTAATTTCTCTAGCGTAGTTTTTTTTTTATGTTTAGTATTTTTATTATCTTCACATTAAATTCTATACAAAATTTGATTGATGTTTGTTTCAAGCAGTATAATTAAAGATTTGAAACATTACAGCCAGATTTAACCAGGCAATAGGTACACACTACACATACAATGTAATAAGCCATGTCTTTATTATTTATTACATTGAATTACTTACAACATGTTTAATAGCGTCTGTCAAGAAGTTGCCCATCAAGCATTCGCCATGCACACAGTCGGTGTGATTCATGGCTGTGTCCAAATATCCAATAACTTCTTTAGAAGCATTGTGTACTAAATCTGCGTATGGTGCTAGTTCTTCCTTCATTTTCTCATCTGGAAAAGGGACCTTAATGTCTTGAATGTAAGATTCAAAATCGATATGACCACGTAAGCTAATTAGGGATACATTTTCATAAAATAAATACCCATAGATAGGTTTTTAAGATAAGATATTCATTTCAAAATGGAATTGCACATGAGTTTATGATTTCATTAAATAATAATAGGTAACTACAAGCAATTATAATCCCTTCAATATTTGTCATTTGGATGCCGTGGCCATATCGTAGATTTGCTCATTTCATGAAATGGCCAACATAGTTTGATCAGATCGTTAAATCGTCAACGTTTCACTATTTGGTCATCGACATTTGGCCAGATCGTATAAAATATCTTAGAGAGTCCATAAAACATTAAAAAATTCAGAATATTTTAAGAACTTGTTTATTGTCATTTAAGTTGTGTCAGTGCCGCGGTAGCGCCGGCGAATACCAGAAGCGAATGGTTTTTTCAATAGAAAACAGTTAGGTTAGGTTAGACTTTAATAAACAACGCACGAGCAAAGCGAGCGTGCCGCGGCAGCGGCCGGCGAGTGCCAGAAGCGAATCGCTTTTTAAAAAAGAAACAAAAATGGTCGCATTTCGTGAAATGGCCTTCCACGTTTGGCCAGATCGACGATCTGGCCAAATGTGGATGACCAAATTGTGAAACGTTGACGATTTAACGATCTGGACAAACTAAATTGGCCATTTCATGAAATGAGCAAATCTACGATATGGCCACGACATGGACACAAATAAAATAGATATTTAATTCAGGCCGTAGTAAGTATGAGAGCTATTTGTAAGGTCTATAAAATGCATGCCTGATTAGGTCCATAACTGACCCTCTGGTATAGAACTGTCCAATTCTATCGGGCCCCCAGACCATCTTATGACATTGCCGTCACAGTCGAAATCCATTGATATACTTCCAAGATACTTTGTGAATGCATCTGCTTGTAGAACTAAAACCTGAAAGAAAAACCATTTCAGCGTAATAAATATATTTACACAGAATCTCTGATAGTACCTACTTATGAGCATGCATTTTTGTTGTTATTTTTCTTCACATAGATACCTAATTCATATTAACCTTTGCCTTTACCTTTGCCTGTTATCTAACTACCCTTTAATTCTTAGAAATTAATCTTTTCTAAGCTCTGAATCAGGAAGAAAATTAAAAAACTTACCTCATGTCTATCAGACCTCTTAATAGCCGTAAGGTAAGGGAATATTTGTCTCCTGTCTCTGTGTGAGTGACCACCTACTATAACATCAATGTACTGCCCGTAGTCTTTAGCGATTTCACTGTTGAATAAAATGGTCAATAAAATATCAATAGTACGATTTGACCCAGACTCATATAATAAAAGTGGTCTATTAGACACTAGCAAGTACCTACCTATACCTAATTATACTGACTAAAGTCAAATTAAAGAAAAAAAATCGGAGGTAGAAACTGAAGATTATTATTTTTGGACCGATCGAGTCATAGGTTATGGTGTATTTGATAATGCAATAATCGAAGAATATTGTATGTCAATTTTAATTACTCCTGCCACAATTTTAAAATAAGTTAAATTTAGGTACTCATCTTGATTTCTCACGTATGTGACAGTGGTCATCTGAACAAAGACCATAACATTAACTTACATATCCATTGGATATCCACAGTGAGAGAGCAGTATAATAATATCGACTCCCATCTCATTTAAATGTTTTGACACTTGGAAAGCAGCTTCCCTTGGATCTGTAAATTTCACGTTTCCCGTTGGAGCTAATCCCTGTGATACAAATGAGAGCTTTAGAATTGTATTATGATCAGAAATTGTTAGTGCTAATGACATTCTTATATTTATTGCAATTGTTTTATTTTTGCCATCTCTTCATGTTGTTATAATAAAATAGAGTTTCATTTATTTGTGTTTTGGTATATTTGAACCATGTTTTAATCTATTTCTTAACGATTTTATTTCAGCGGACATATCAAATATCAATCAAACACTCTAGGTAAACAAAATACCTTAGTGGCTGTTGTAGTAATGCCAATGATGCCAATCTTTCTGCCGTTTCTCTCTACAATCACATACGGCTTGTATAATCCTTTCAGTATGGGTTCTTCCGAGCAATCCATGTTAGCAGCTAACGCAGGTGCTTTTAGATGAGTCAAATATGGTACCAGACCTTCAATGTCATCGTCGAATTCGTGGTTTCCAATTGCCTAGGAAAATCAGTAGAAAGAATTATTTTGTCTCAAAACATTTTAATTTTAATACATATATGTAATTGTATTTAAAAAGGGACAGGAAAATTACCTAATGGAATGGTTGCTTGTAAGAAGTTTTACTAAAGATAATATTTGACACAATAATTTAATCCTTACAAAATTTGTAGACAGATAGGTATTATTCCCAATTCTACGTTTTCTGTAATTAAGAAAACTTTCAAAATTATTAACCAAAAGATATTCCTTACATGAGCATCATGATTCAACAGATTGATGAAGTACTGCGTCACGTTCCATTTCATTGCAGTATACCAGTAGGTACCTTGGAAAGCGTCTCCAGCATCCAACAGTAATGCGTCAGGATGCTGCCGTCTGATCGCTTCGATCTCATACACCATTCGAGGTAGCCCACCATAACATGTCTCGTTCACGTGGTAACAAATTAACGAGTCGTCTGATGTTTCTTCAAACCTAATAGAATAATTTGGAAAAAGAAACGTATTTTACTTAGAAGACCGTCTATTTGTATTCTTAATAAATGTTTTTGTTTGTGTATGATTTTTATGTGATTTTATTGTTGTGTTTGTTTTAAGTGTTTATTATTATGAATCATATCATAATCATAATATATTAGTAATTAGGTAAAATTTTAGTACTTGAACAGCATGTTGTTATTACGTATATGGAAGGAGTCAATTTACCAGCGCCTGTCATTCTAGTAGAGTTAAATGTTTAACAGTAGGTACCTACACTCATCAACAAAGTCTAGGGATATTTTGTATTTTAGAAATATCTTAAAATCTATAAATAATTTTGACATATTATTTGACATATTAACTATTTATTTTTATTATAGTATGGAAGAATTATAGATAACTAGCGGTCCGCCCCGGCTTCGCCCGTGGTACATATGAAAAATAGATGTTGGCCGATTCTCAGACTTACCCGATATGCACAGAAAATTTCATGAGAATCGGTCCACCCGTTTCAGAGGAGTATGCAGACTAACATTGTGACACGAGAATTTTATATATGTCGTGGTCATATCGTAGATTTGCTCATTTCATGATATGATCGATCATTTCGTGAAATGGTCGCATTTCATGAAATGCTCGAATGTCTATTGGCCACATCATGATGTGGTTTGGGCAGATCAATGATAAGAAATCGTTTCTCGATATGGCCCACTAAACGCGCGGTTTTTTCATGAAATGATCAAAATTATTTGATCATATCGTAAAATAGTTACATTAATTATTGGTAGAGGCGCTGCAAGCGCTGTGTTTATGTGATAAGATGGCGGCCGCCGCGCTGGCGAAAATTTAATTATTCGCAGTTTAAAACTTCATAGTTCATTTTATTACAATATGAAGAAAGTCATAGCAAATAATTTACGACGAAGAGGTTCGAGTACTATGGAAAATGCGGATATCTTATATTGAGGAAAAAATGCGTCTAAAATCGTTTACATAAATATATTTATATATCCTATGTTATTATAATTGTTCCTTTTTTAAAAAGCGATTCGCTTCTGGCACTCGCCGGCCGCTACCGCGGCACGCTCGCTTTGCTCGCTCGGCTCGTGCGTTCTTTATTAAAGTCTAACCTAACCTAACCTAAATGTTTTCTATTGCAAAAACCATTCGCTTCTGGCATTCGCCGGCCACTGCCGTGGCACTAACTTATATGACAATAAACAAGTTCTAAAAATATTCAGAATTTTTTAATGTTTTATGGACTTTATATATTTTATACGATCTGGCCAAATGTGGATGACCATATCGTGAAACGTTGACGATTTAACGATCTGACCAAACCATGTTGGCCATTTCATGAAATGCGACCATTTCGTGAAATGGCCACTCATATCATGAAATGATCAAATCTACGATATGACCACGACATATATAAGAAGATAAGATTTTAAGGGCTTTAATAATAAATAAAAACATTTCATGATTTTCTTTTATTTTCATTGATTTTGTTAATTTTTCTCTCTACGGAAACTTGAGTGATAAGGATCTTCATTTCTTGTTAGAAAACTTTAAATTTTAACTTTGTTCTCTACCATTATCACCGTTAAACCTATAACTATAATCTCCCTCCTAAACACAACTCTGAAACAAGGCCGAGCCTGTACCTATCTTATGTTGAGCCTCAGAAATTGAGTTTAAGAAACAATTATTTACAGATTAATCTTACTTAAAAGCTTTCTTTTCATTTAAGGAATGAATGAAATAAGGTCGACACGTAATTTACTTCAATTATGTCCAATATCCATGATGAAAAATGGTATAAAAGACAAAAGTATTATATATTTTTATTCGGAGTAACTATGAATATGTTAAGTGGCATTTAAATTTTAAATCCACTTTGGGATCATGGGTGGCAGATTGGACGGTGGAAGACGCAGATTGAAATTTAGACTCATGATCAGTTGCCTTTACTTCATACTTGTCTTAAATTTTTTTTAATATCCATTCACTAGCTAGTATCGGCGGTTACACCGTTACAAATTTTAGTATATCTAGTATAGATACAGGGATAAAAAACTTACATGGACTTGTTACATGCCATTGCAATTACATAGAAATAAGAGATACCTACGCACCTAATTTCGAACTATGTATGCGAAATAAAAATATAAAGAATAGTATGTAATATAAACAGGAATGTTTTATATGTTGTAATTATTTAGTAATCTGTGGTTTTACTATAAATTATAATTATACTCCTTGAGTCTACTATATTTCTATCTCTTTTTTAGAGTATAAGTATTCTTTGATTTCTATGTAGTCCCACAATGCGGGAATTAGAGGGAATTAATTAGGGGCATTTTGTTCCGCAAAAATATATAGAAGAATGTCTTGGAACAAACCAGTCGTAAAATTAACATAGAACTTCACTGCGGGTAAGTTTGTTTCATTGTACAATTATAATTAGGTAACAAAGGACAATTTACAATCCCCGTGCATATCCCAAAAAATATTAAAAAATAAACTATTTAAAATCTGTTGTCTATAAAATATTACACTCACCTTGCATGAAAATCATTATAATGTATAAGATGTATCGAATGGGTCCCCTTGCATCTTATCACTACACTACAAACACTATTCATAACAAAAAACAACAAAAAATATATTTTCTTCATAATTATTACATGCGTGTGATGTCGATCCTTAAAAAATCAATAAGTAATGTTACCAAAATAAATTTCTATCACTTTTAGTACAGTTACGCAAGACAGTCACATTAAGGTAAATAATTAAATAATCACTTCTATTAAAATTTGAGAAACAAGATTGTTTGCGGTTTTGTAAATAGGTACTTTTGTAAAATTTTGCACCGCACTATTGTTTAGTGCCTAGTTATATGCGGAATTTTTTCGAAAATACAATTTATTTTTGTAAAAATTATTCATTTTAATAACCAATATCACGGCTCTCTCAGTTCTTCAGTACTTATAGCTAAATAAAATTTAAGTACATGTAATAAAATTAACGGCTTTAAGTAGGTACTTAGTAGAGAAAAAACAAATTACATTGTCTAGTGTTCGTGGCCACGATCGTATAATTAAAATACATTTTTGGTTTATGAGATACGACCACATGACGAAAAAATATAGTAGAACCTACAATGCACCAAAACAACAATACATTGAGTCGGAATATCGTTATTTGTTACATAAATAAACAACATAATTTATAATAAAAAAAACAATCCATATTTTCCAAACGACTGTACCAGTAGATATCATCCTGCAGACATCTTTAACATTTAAAACGTGTTTTACGGTTTTAAATTTACATTAACAAACACTTACATATTAATTTGAGCGATAAAAATTTTGAATATTTTTTTTATAAAGAGGCGAGGTAAATATTTTTTTTTTTTGGTTTCAAATGTAGAGAATAATCCATATGAAAAACAAGTCTAAAGATGGATCTTACCGTTCCGTGAATGCAGAGTTGTAACAAATAAAAATAAAAGCAAGCAGTTTTCAATTTGAATCGTTTATTTTACTTTTGATTACGTTCTGTAAGTATCTAACAAACTTTTATAGCAGACATCAAAAAGGAGATACCTAATCCCAATTCAACTGTTTAGTGTTTATATATTTTTTGTCTTTGAATTGCTTTGTTGCTCTACATGACTTCTTTTGTACCTGTTATAAATCATCGTTTTTTGGAATAATATCAAAAAAACTAGAATTGTCCTCATTTATAATTCAATTCATATTAACATATCCGGCGTAGAAAAAACTTGTAATTGTAATACCTATCTAACTAATTAATACCTCAAAATATTTTTTTATTTTTTAAACTAATCGATTCAGATTTTTTAATCTAAATAAAAAAACAGGGAAAGCACATTCAGTCGAAAATGCGTATGTAACAAATCCAAAAGATTTTAGAAGTGAAACTTCTTTATCGGGATTGGACAAAAATTTAGTGTAACATTTTTGCGTTACGCCGTACGTACGCGTGACATTTTTGCGTTACGACTTACGCCGTACGCGTGACATTTTTGCGTTACGCCATACTCGTGACATTTTTAAGGTCATAAAGAAGTTTTTTTTTTTTTTATACTAAAACCGACAAAGGAGCGGGCGGTGTACTGATGAAGGTGATCACCGCCGCCCATAGCAATTGCAACGTTAGGTAACCTTGCGATTGTTTTGCCGGCCTTTGAGGGACGCGTAGGCTCTTTTTTTGAAGGCATCCATGTCATAGGTAGATGGAAACACCGAAGAAGGCAAGCTGTTCCACAATTTTGTTGTTCGGGGCAGAAAATTTCTTACGTGTGTACTCTAGTACACGCATACATTTTTTTTTCAAGGTAATTGAAACCATTTGAAAACCTCGGCTTACTCGGCTCAAACAAAGATGGGATTTGTTAAGGTTAGAATACAATATTATATTTTTTGATTACATAGTACATAATATAGTAAAAGTTATGGCATAAGACAAATAGAAATTCGCTTTAAAAATATTATGATAATGAGAAAAATAGGTATGTAATATGCAATTGTTTACTAATTACTTTTTATCTAGGTACTCTTTGAACGTTTATCGTATACATACAGTATATGTTTGAAAAACTGTGTATCTATAGATACATATAATAAAATCGTTAGAAAGTCAAAACTGTACAATATAAATTGTTTATTTTTAAAAAGACTACATGGGGCGTGATCTACAATAATTGATATTGAAGCAAAAAATATAGTTTTAAGAATTTTTGTCCCTTTGTTTGTATGTATGTCCGGGTTAAATCACTTAAAATTTTGCATGAATATTGCTAAAGGTCGGTCCAACATATTATAGGCTATGTAATATCATCACGCTAAGACCAATAGTGGCGGAGCAACGCAGTTAAGTCCGCGGGGCACAGCTAGTAATATTATTATACTAGTAATAATATTAAATTAAAAATATTATTAAAGAGATAAATGAAAAACGACAACTTTATATCATAATTTAATACAACAAAATAACAATAAAGCTAAAATATTCTAACATTCACTGATTTATAACAATCCTTGCGTCTGTAGTAATGTTTAGGGGCGAATGCTTCTTTATGAACGTTTCTAGAACTTTTTGGTCTCTGCCTATTACTTCTACGTTTCTTCTGCCTTCTTTAAACATCTGGAAAGAGAAAAATACATAAATATTA
Source organism: Colias eurytheme (assembly GCA_907164685.1). Lineage (NCBI taxonomy): Eukaryota > Metazoa > Arthropoda > Insecta > Lepidoptera > Pieridae > Colias > Colias eurytheme. The sequence goes on from CAJQZN010040540.1 coordinate 32,140, forward strand.
TTCAATGATATTAAAAAATACGCAAAGATTTGAGCTCCTCTGTTGTTTTTGAAACTTTCGATTTTAAAATAGTATTGTAAGTGCTTAAACGTTCAGAAACTGCGGACGTCATGATATTCATAGAATAAAAACATAATGTAATGTAAAATTATCAAAATTTCCCTTCTATTCATAAACCTATAATTATTGTCACTATAATGCGTAGTAACTACCTACCGTAAAGTCATTGAACTAAGGTAAATTATCTTAACTATTTGATTATGTACTTAAATGAAATTGCCTACATAAAATTTTCATATCAAATTACAGAAATTAACTCTATGCAACATATGAGAATAACCCACATTTTAGATATTTAGTGTTTATCATAATTATTTACGTTACATTAAAAGGAATAATTTAGTATAAAAGGGCACATATTATTATTCTGATAGTGAATATATACCTATTAATAATAATTTATCTGTCTCCAACGAATAAAAAAGTCTTTGCCTATTAGAAATTAGAACATAAGACTCCCTATTAGCATTATTATAGGCGATTTTATTCCATCTATATATATATCTAGACTTTCTTTAGAAAATCGAAGACAGGAACTTAAAATTATATCACTAATTCTAGCTTATTTCTTCGTTCCCCGTACGGTGCATGTAGATCAAACGAGCGAATGCTAATTCTAAACCACTATGTTAAACTATTTAAGTATTAACAGGCGTAGAGCATTCTTTCGTTGTTCTTATTGCGTTCGAAAAGATTGTATGCAATGTTTTAACACCGAACAAGACTGAATACAAGTTTTCGTTTACACTAAAAGATCACGAAATAATTTTCGTGCTCTAGCTCTATGTTCGTTTGGTCTAAATGCACCGTTATAATATATTTAAAAAAAAGACGGGTTGCACTCCGGGAGTGCCGGCAGAAGTGAAAACTTGATTATTAACGTTGAGCATGTTTGATATCCATCCGTCTTACGCTTTTTCGATCAGGTCACGTGTCCTGACGCGAGTTTAAGATTTTATACCCAACGCCGCTAAAGAAGTTTTCACTTCAAAATCCTATGTGCAAGTACTAATTGGTTCAACTGAGGACCAATCAAACACACTTAGGAGGATATCAATATTGGCTATAGCCGGCGAATTTACATACGGACATAGACACCTACTAAAAAATAATATAATGCATGCGGCTAATTAATAAAACAACCGTATTAGTTGCATAGATACAGAATATATAAATTTTATACAAGTTTAATATTATTCATTTGAGGTTAATGACATTTCGTATTCTTAAAATATATAATATATGCATTGAGATTTACATTTTAAATGCTATAAATTTAAATATCATTTTTCATATTTAGCGATCGACACGGAAAAATTGTAACGGTACTGATAAATAATTTATAAATAAATAAATGTTTATTTTTGACACATAATATCCATATTTCAAAATTACAGCTTCTCAAATATGCATATTATATGCAACAATATTAATTAAAAACACAAATGTCGTGTAGTGGTTAACCTTTGATCGTAGTCTAATGAAATGTTACATTTTTAATTTTCGGTCAATAATAATAGGAATAGATTATAGAGTTGTTTTTGCAGTTCCATTTGCTACCAAATAATTATGTTGTGTAAAATTTTCTATATGATTTACAGTTAATGGGATATCGCGGTAAACCCTTTTTTCAAGATGGCGACCACGAGAAAGTGGCGAAAGATGATACTAGGTTTGGTATTTTTTCATTCTCACCAATTTTACATGTTAATTAGGTACTACAATAAACTACTCGGGAAACTAAGAGCCTGAGTATTTTTTTCAATGACGTCGATTTTGGGCTTTTGCTTACCACGACAAGCTGGTTTTATTTAGTTCAGCAACTACGGATATTTTCCAAGCAGCAGGGTTTGTGCTTTCCATAGCATTAAATTACATCTTTTTTTATATATTATAAAAAAAATTGCGTGTATGCCGAACACACGTGTCAGAAGTGAAACTTCTTTGGCAAGATTTAAAGATACCCGAATCATCGCCTTACTCGATGACGTGACGGTATTGTCATGACGCGACCTTGAAATTTAACTCTCAACTTACCGAGAAACCATCGCCTCCATCAGCCAAATACGCGGGAGCTACGACTTGGTAGAACTCCTCTGGCTCTATCGCCTTGTCACCGATCAGTGATGACGTCACTCTACCGCCCTCTGGTTGCTTTATATCGTATGTCACTTTGAGACCTTGAAAAATGGTATTATAAAATGTTTTAAATAAAGATTGAAATGTGCTTTTCTTTTACACCTTGAAATGGAAATTATATTATAATATGTATGAAATAAAGATTTCAAACTTCCGAAGTCTTGTTGGATGACTAAAATATTATGTCTGCTTGATAGATCAGAAATGTTACACATGAAATATTAGGATGTGGATTGTTAAATTGTATTTTGTAATTTGTGATAATAGTATAAATGTTGAAATGATCAACTTAGAACACATTGTTTCTGATTTAATAATAAAGATTTTTATCACACGCCTCTTAATTCATAATTTTTTAAACAATGGCAATCGCGAAAAATAAATTACCCATATTGTTAAAAATTACACTGAGTATTATTATCCGTCTTTATAATCCTACAAAAACACCTTACAAACATTGTTTAAACATCCTAATCCAATACATTATTTGCAAAAAATCAAATACAATTAATAAAAAAAAAGACGTGTGGCACTCGGGGACTGCCGCGGTAAAGCTATTGCTATGCCTTCAAGCCACACCTCCGCGCCCGTCGGAGTGGGGAGCGTGAGGTTTTTCGTTACTAAATTTCTGAAAATCTCTGTGTGAAAATATCTGTGTGAAAACCTCTGTGTGAAAACCTCTGTGTGAAAACCTCTGTGTGAAAACCTCTGTGTGAAAATCTCTGTGAAAATCTCTGTATGGAAATCTCTGTGTGAAAATCTCTGTGTGAAAATCTGTGTGAAAATCTGTGTGTAAATCTGTGCGAAAATCTCTGTGAAAATCTCTGTGTGAAAATCTGTGTGTAAAAATCTGTGCGAAAATCTGTGTGAAAATCTCTGTGTGAAAATCTCTGTGAAAATCTCTGTGT